>OLMO02000278.1:8112877-8212360 GCA_900291935.2 Cassiopea xamachana | reverse complement strand
AAGAATGCTATCCAAATGGCTAACCAATTTGATGGATATATATTTTGCATCATCTAGTGGCATGCTGCAAACTAACTAAAACCATTTATAAACCTTCCAGACAAAATATTCCTGAACGCTAAAATATACTGCAAATGATGTTATAAATGAATGCTTCAACTACAATTAAGTCCCAAATAAAATTTGAGTTATAAAATCAAGTGATGCACCTAAATTACAAGCTTCGCCATGAATTGCTGAGTACTGCCATCTAAAAAGCACCATAGAACTTGATGCAGTCAACCGCCATTGATAGCTTATGGAAACTGTCTTAATACAAGATCCTGTTGCAAGACCCGGACTATTAGGGCCTATATGCTTCTCCTCCAATAGTATTTAGGTCCCAGTCGTTTCGATTCCACTCTTTCTTGCTGAGACAGCCGTGAAAATGGACAAATTTTCAGATTGCTGACTGTATTCATTGCTGCATCGCGTCGTCGTGGCCTAAGCTAAGGCCGTCTGAACCACTGACAAGATGAGAACGAATCCTCCTTGTGTTTGAAGTTGATTCGATATTTAAAAAAAACTGTTTAATGAAGCGTAGAAATCTTTCTATCAGTAAACTTGGACAGGATCTATGAACAAATACTCTCTTTACTCTCGTTTCGTACAGAACAGCAACAGAACTCGCAAACTATTTCATTGATCATCAAAGCATTCTGATCTGATCAACGGTCTGTTGTGATGTGGTTGTTGCTGTTAACGGAGGGGCAAGAAAATTTCTTGCCCAGTTTTGAACAAAATCAGCCAATCGCTGCCCTCCTAGCATGATCTGACCTTGCTAATACGCATGCTCAATGCAGTCTAGGGAGGGCAAAACTAATTTTGCCCTGCCTGCGCAGATCGTACAAAAACTGTTCAAGCCGGTGACAGAATATGCGAAAACATTGTTTACATTGGCGTTCACTTGATGTTAATGGTTTATATAAGTTGCGATGACTTGTCTTTTATGTAATTCAACATTGAATTTGCAGTAGAAATAATGTAGCTACTATAAGGATATTTTTGGCTGTTTTGGCTGTAAGTAATCTTGGTGGGGCACTGCCCTGAATGCCCAATAGCACGAGCCGCCACTGGAAATAAACAAATGCACAAACATGCTCTACGAATAATTTTCAGCGATTATGAAGCCTCATTTGATGATCCTCTTGAAGAAACAATAAACAGACAACCCGTTTAGAAACCTACATAAACTAATGACCGAGATCTATAAGTCTTTACATTACCAAAACCCAGCATTCATATGGGATCTGTTAATAAGACAGGAAATGACTTACTAGCTACCTTAGAGCAAAAGATCTGCTGCAACTACCTAAAGCTAAGACTGTTCTAAACGGATTAAATTCAATTGTTTCCAGAGGAAGTATCCTTTGGAACTCTATACCTGATGAGATAAAGTCTATTAAATCTATAGCCTCATTCAAAGCTCAGATTAAATCGTGGAATGGAGATAGTTGTAGTTGTAACATGTAATTAGCTGAGTCATTTTATTATCTTTGTAAATATTATTGTATTTCTGTAAATAGTTGGTATGACTTATTTTCCTTATGCTTAGGATAAACTACGTATTTTGTCCGACTTTAAATGAAGTTATTATTATTATACAGTAAATGTTCCTTTCAATTCCTCCGTTTCTTACTGATAAGACCGAGTTTATCCTAAGAACTTGAGGTTCTCATCAGGGTGGTATAGTTTACTTGATGGAAAAAAATTTTACTCAAAATATGAGCAATGCCAAGGAGGACACACTTTTGAGCTTGTTGTATTGATATTTGTCCCGAAATTTTATCGATATACTTTTCCATCTCTTTTTTTGCCAGAGCAAGGGCGCCTAGTATTACTGGTATTGTCGTGGTATTCACACCCCACTTTTCCTTAATTTCAATTTCCAGGTCTTTTTATTTTGAGCTCTGTTGTTTTTATAGAGGCGTTTCTTTCTATGAGGGCTGATATTACAACTAGCTGGCAAGTTTCTTTTTTTATCCTTCACTACTATGTCAGGTCTGTTGGCTTTGATTTCTCTGTCAGTTTGGATTGGCATGTCCCATAATATAGTGGGTTCATTGTTCTCTGTTACTGGTCTTGGTTCATGTTTGTAGCATTTGTCTGTCACTTTAATGTTATAGTGCTTACAACTTTTCCAATGGACATAGGCTGCTGCTCTGTAATCTCTTTGTGCATACTCTGTTTTCACCAATTCTGAGAATCCGGAGGCAAGGTAGTCTATTGTCTCTTGCTGTTTGTTGCAGATCCTGCAAATTGGGCTTGTTCCATCTTTCAAGATTTTGTGTCGATAGTAGTTGGTTTTCAGACATTGATCTTGAGTTGCAATGATAAATCCTTCAGTCCCTGATTTTAGCCCAGATGTTGATAGCCATTTCTTTATTTCAATTTCATTAACCTCATTGTCATGTAATCTCTTTGGATATTACCCAAGTAAAGGCTTTTCCTTCCAATTTTTTGTAGTTGTTCTAGTGCTAGATCCTTAGTCTTAATTCTAATACGTCTGGCATACTCTATTGCTGTCTCATTTAGCATGATAGCCATATTTCGTATATCAAGCTCTTTCTTAAATTTTGCAGCTTCTTAGTGCAATGATTTTGTGTTCCTACTCTTGTCATAGTCTCGGACAATGCTAAAAAGCTTATCCCCAGTTTTATTTATCTATGTATTAAGACCTATGGTTGTAGTTTTATAAGTTCTTTCAATTTGATTAAGACCCCTTCCACCAGATTTTCTTGGTAAGTAAAGCCTATCTTTGTCTGCCTTGGGGATGGTGCATTTTCCCCATTGTCAGTAGCTTCCTTGTTCTGCGGTCTATTTTCTTAAGATCTTCTACAGTCCAGGTAATGACGTTGAAACTGTAGGTTACAGCTCAGACAGCAAGGGTGTTAATTGCATTTGTTCTGTTGACAGCATTGAGTTCTGATCCCAGTACTAGCCTTATGTGCCTAGTATTCTTTTCGTATTTTCTCTTTCATTTTTGCATGCTGAATTCCATCCCCTTCGTTTATGCCAAGGTATTCATATGTACTATCTTGCTCTATAATTACATAAAGGCCAAGGTTTATGTTTTCCGTAGACGTTAACTTTTCCTTTTTGAATGTAGCTTTTGCACATTTGTCAAGCTGGAACTCGATCTTTATATCGTCGCTGAAGGCTGTTACGATTGCGAGTATTTTTTGTTGCTCTTCATCAATTTTTGCAAAGGTCTTCAGATCATCCATGTACAATAAATGACTGATGACCATGCTGTTCATTTTGAAACCGTACCCACTTTTATTGATGAGTGTGGAGAGAGGAGCAAGTGCAATGCAGAAAAGACGTGGTGATACTGAGTCCCCTTGGAAGATTTCATTATTGATCTTAATCTTTTTCAATTTTAATGTCCCTTTCCATGATTTACATGAATAGTTGTCATCCATTTCTTCATGCTTGATTTTATAAATTCTCTTATAATTGGTGATTTCTTAAACATTTCGATACTTGTTGATATCCAGCTATGCGGGACAGAATCGAAAGCCTTCTTATAATCTATCAAAGCTGTTGCTAAATTTGTTTTTTCTACTGTTTGGTCACTTCTGTTATGTCCTTGCTTATAAGTTTATAAGCCTTATTATGAACAACCCTGAACCTTAACATTTACTTCCTTTTCTTACCATTCTACCTTTGAATTATGTCACGTGCTTAGTAGAAACTAGCCAATTGTTACGCTATCAACTATATGAGAGGTGCATTATTTTAAGTAGCAAATATATGCATATGAAAGTTCAAAAGAGAATAGGCACCTGAGAGTGGTGCTCTTAATCAAAATACCCCTACTGGAGCATCAAAGTAGCCTAGAGAGTTCCAGAGTACAACTATTGCAAACGCAAGTACTTCATATGTTTGAGAGTTACACATATTGTTATAAACTGTTTATACAATTTTGACAAGTAAGATTTCGTCTGCCGCAATGCAAAAATCCTCTTTGTGGAATGCTAAGTTAATACAAGTAATGTAGTTCTTGTATTGAGCTGCGCAATCATATGAACAGTAGCTGATTTTACAGACACTTGCGAGCGTTTCCTTCAAGAAAGAAGTTAGCTGACATTCAATTTCATAAGCAAAACATATATCGTCACCATCAAGATGGATTAAATTTTGAAGTGATACAGAAGCTTAAATCCGAAGGAATTGTTTTAGCAGCACATTGCAGCTGCGTTTCAACATCTACATCGAAAAAACCATATAGCGAGATTCAATGCAAAGAATATCTCAGACGATGCCAAGGACCCAGAAATAAAGCGCCTACATAGATCTGAAAGTGATTCATTCAACTTCCAACAAAACTGTTTATTCTGCGGTTAGAAATGTGAAGAATCAAAGCAAATCAAATCAAAGCAAACTTGCTACAGTTGATTGATTTCTAGTTAAAATACTAGTTTACATGAGCTGTTTACTTACATGACTTTTATAATACGCTAGAAAAAGCAAAGGAATAACTAAACATAAATACTAATTATGTGCAAATGTGGCACATTCGATTCTTTCCATTCCAGTGTCGCATATCCTCTCCAAACTTAATTATGGCAGCTGCTAATTTTATTTCATCACTTAGTGCATTCCAAAACAAATTCGCATATTTTTATCTGGATCTCCAGAAAATACGTCTTTACCATCACCTATTCAGCTTAGGCAGCTATTCCTCCTCATAGATGCCTTTACCTAAACCTTTCTTTAGAAAATGCAATGACTGACGACACACTCAAAATCAACGACGTCATTGCTGATATAGTTAAGAATTTCCCCTGGAGACATCGACTTTTTATTTCTACGAGAAATTTTGATCTAGACTGTTGCAAAAAGGACAAGTTAAAAGAAAGTGAGAACGGGGCCCATATGTTCAACAATAGGACCCGGAATAGTGACCATATTTCAATTGCTTATTTGGTTACGAAATAAACCAATTGTAGCAAGTAGAAATAAAGTAGTCTTATGAAATGAAGCTAGGATGGTTGCTACCTGGTCGCTACGGAGAATCGCCTTTAGCCAATCAGCACATAGTTCCAGTCTAGGAGCATATTCCTAAAATACTCCAAGAACAGAATATAACGCAGGCACGAACACAGAGTGCGGGACTATGAACACAGAGTGCGGCACTATGAATACAGGGTGCGGGACTATGAACACAGAGTGCAGGACTATAAACACAGGGTGCGGGACTATGAACACAGGGTGCTGGACTAACGTAGATGAAATCAGCATATAGTGGCTATTGGATCTCTGTACCAATACTATGGAAACTTGTTCCAAGAAACAAATAACTTCATCTCATGAAAATTCAATGAAAGGTAATAATGCTAAATATAACTAAACAATACAACTGGAAAGGCTACACAAATTGCAAATTTAATAACTCAAAACATTCCTAACTGAAGAACTTTACACACCAACTGTAAAGTAAACTTCAAAAAGCTGTTGATTTACTCAGCGTTCGCGCAGGATTTTGATAAACAACTTCAAGGAGTTTTCAACGACTATTCAAGGAATAAAATAAACATGTTCAAGAAGCTTTAGATTAATAAACTCTTGTGGGTGTTCTGTTTCTTCTGAAAAATTCAAATAAATGTTAAAAATTAAGATACAGCCACAGTGTCCTCTTGTAGGATCTTCTTCAAACCTTTTTGATATTTCTTTTGATAATTTTTGCGTTGTCTATTGCTGTGAACGAAGTATATAGTACACACGCACAAACTGCTTAAAATGAGATCAATTTTGAAGGACAAATTCTCATTTTCAAGGAGCTTCAAGTTCCCTTGAAAAGGCATTTTAAATTCCAGCAATTTTCAAGGTTTCGTAGGACCTGCACTAGCCCTGCTTACTCCAGGGAGTACTTGTCGTCTCTAATTAAATCGTTCCAGTTTCTCTGAAACAAATCTCTAGAATAGTGATCCATAAGCTGTTCGAACTATTTATCTGGTGATCCTCTACAGCATGATTTCAGGGAAAGGATCTCTGTAGGGATAAGTATAGGCCATCACAAATGCATTTTCATAGACACCAAATGTCAACGGATAAAAATCAATCATGCTTTAGTGTTAGAAAATACTTCTCTCGTGGCCACCCTGCAACCCTAAAGCGGTTCCTCAAAAGAATATAGAATCATGTTCAGGAGGCACTGCTCAACAATGTCTTTCTCGCCAAGTCTTCAAAACGTCAATTTGCAAAATACTACATCTATGAAAGCTTCCCAAGTACATGATCTCTACACTTCATGAAATTGTCAAATTCAATGAAAATTCGAGGAAATAAATTCCAATACATATAGCCGTGCAATTATTCTGCATCTTCCAATTAAAAATATCTGCTGAAAGTCCTCAGCTCTACAAACAGCGATCCACAGTGGTAGATACTGTATACTTGGTGCTAAAGGCTGCGCTCACAGATTCTAAGCAACAATACAATGAGAAATGAAAAGGAAATTGTCGAAAATGTCAACTTGGACGATATGAGCCAGGACCCCCTTCATCCTACATCATATGGTAAATAACAAAAGGAGGCTTGTATGCTAGTCATGCAAGTAGACAGTCAGATCTCTTTGCAAATGAACCCAGAAAAATAAAGTATCGAATATGGCATGAAAAAGCACAAATCTCGTATAAGTTACTTTATAAAATGCATTCTGCGACTGGATTGCACAGATGTGTCAGGAATGGCGTGACAAACCAAAGCAGGAATGGCGTGACAAACCAAAGCAAAAGCCCAAAGTTTGTTACTTGACTCTGTCATATCGACAACGAAGTCTATGAAGTCACAAAGGATATAATAAATATCCCTGAAAGTACATTGAAAGTACGGCGCACAAAATCATCAAATTCATCATTGAAAGTTTAGTGAATGGCAGCTTCAAGCTCATCTAAGACGAGCATAACATCTTCAAAACAATTGTCATATGCTAATTCGTATGGCGTTTGTTCTGCGTGTGACATCATATAAGGGTCTGGTTGGCATTTTGTGATGAATTCACGCAAAAATGATGGGTCATTGGTCAGGACTGCAAAGTGCAAGCATGTATAACCATCTTTATATGCCTGGAAGATATAACAAAGTTAGCTGTTGCTGCGTAATTGGACTTTGTTATGTAATGAAATGGCCTTATGCATAGCTGCAGAAGGAAAGCACTATTGTTTATGGTGTCAACTGGTCAATCCCTGTGGAGAGTATATACACCCCTTCCACTCACACGAATTGCAAACTTTAATGGAATTGCTAAGATCACTATTGAATATTTCAAAGTAATGTACATCATATTCATATATATTAAAAGCAAATGATTTACAGTTGAAATGCTTTAAGGGTCATTCACCTGTTATGTAACGCCAATTTTCCCGTTTTCTAGACCCTCCCCTCCTCTTCTATAACGCCCCATAAAACAAGAATCGACCCCCTCCTACCTTTCTGTAACAAAATCGCGCTACCCCCCTACCTATAGTGCTTTTCTGCATTGTCAATCATATGAATGGTTGAAATGCACTTTCAGCCTGCTGTCAGATGAAATAGCGGTAGTTTTACGTACATGGAGCCAAAAGAATGAGATACACGTATTTCCTCATAAGAAACAAACTTTCTACCTGCAGCCTGGATGTTTCTTAATATTTCGTCAAATCCAGCCTTAAATGTTTCTAAATTGCTTCTTAAATTCTAAAAACTTCCAATGATAACAATAGCCCAGAATTTCTATTTTGCTTCTCGTTTTATCAAAAATTTTCTTGTAAAATTGTCACGATACCACCATTTTCCTTCATTTAGAGTACAATATTTCTGTTTCTTTCTCTTACGTATTCATTGCATGTTTTTCTCTTTTAATTCCAAATCTCTTTTCCTCACAATTTTATGACTAATAACATTACACTGTATTTGACGCAATAGGCTCATTTTCATTCTTTTTCGGTAAGTAAATTTAGAATATGACCAGTTGTTTTTCCTGTTGTTTTAACGTCAGTTAGTTGTTTTTCTTTTTAAACGTCAAAAATTTATGCCATTGATATGTTAGTCACTTTCCTGCTATTCTTAATTTTGATTGGTTTATATTTCATTTTCGTCAATGAAAATCTCAATTTAAATGCGTTAACTTTGTTAGTTTGCAGTCTGTACCGTTTAGAATTGTAGCATGTAGCCGAGCTGTCTGATTGCCATTAAACACTTGTAATTAATATTACTCGTTGTTTCTCGCTCGGAGCTGCCTGCAATCACAAAACAGCGTTTTCAAGTTATTTTTCGAAACTCAGCCTGCTTATGTTTCTTAAATGTTTCTTAACTTTTGCCTAATTTTAGCCTCATGTTTATTATAGATAGGTTTCTTATAAGAAAAAAACGCGTATGTGTATTTTTCTCTAGTGGTTAGATCCACCAGTTCTCACGAAGCTCCTTCAAATATACGAACGGCTAATGAAAGATCAGGCATTTTGGTGAATGGAAAATGTATGTTTTTGCATAAAAGCTCTCGTGAATGTATTTGCCCAAGGGAGAGCTTGCTCCAATTGAAAAAAGCGTTTGTTCATTGATGAAAATGGCTGATCTGAACACTCGTTAGCGTTAAGTAACCGCCCTATGTAATCCCATCTTGCGTAACGCGTCGTAACAAATCAAGGGACCCCCTCACCCCTAGAGGCGTTACGCAATGGGGGAATGACCCCTTGATTAACTGCAAGATTGTCTATGAACAGTTTCTATAGACATAGCTGTGACTATTTCCCTTCTGCAACAGAGAATCAAGCCGTTGTCCACAACAGTGATAATATGAAAATGCGCACACATTAAGGCTAATGTGATTGGCTTCAGGCAAAGTAGCCTATACTATGAAGTGAAGTCCTAGCTGATATATCTATTTCTGGATCTAAACCTACAATTGGACAAAAACTGACTCAAAATAGGCAACAATTGTCAATTCAGCCAGTCATCCTGATAGAACATGAATGGCAACATGGCAGGTACATCATATCAAAGCTGCTGAGAAACTAAAGGCTCAAAAACTAGCACGCAGTAGGAAAAAGCAAGCCTTGGTTACGTGTAATCTTAGCTACCTTTTTATCAATGTTTGATCCAGCACTAAGCAATAACAGAGCACACTCTAAATTCTTTTGCATCACAGACAAATGCAGAGGTATGTTCCCTACGGAGACAGAACAATGGCAATTGTGACTCTATTCAGGCACATAGAACAACGTATAAATACAAAGCCGTGCTCATGAGTATTGAAATTAGGGTGTACAACCAAAGTAACAGCATGATATCCTAAATACAAAAATAACGAAATAGCAAGAGAGCATTCTTCTTTATTTATGGCCTTCTTGTTCGTATTTTGACTTAAAAATATTAAAATTCATATCATCAAAGTAAAGCCACATATTTTCTAAACTCTGTCAATAATGAATCGTAAAACTTAATAGATAAACAGCAAATGAAATAGCAACACAAAATGATACATCATGCAAATGACTGTAACAACAATTGCATTCCTGATTCTACTTTTACGCCAGCAAGCAGAACTCTTGAAAATACAAATAGAAATAGCTGACAGCACCCAAAAGCAGCATGAAAATAAAACTTTTTATAGCTATCAAAAAATAGGAATAGATGGGAAATAACGGTATACGACAAAATTGCAAAGTCAAAGGAACTATGGAAAGAAAATTTAAATGGCATCCAAATCAATAGCAAATATAAAATGAGCAAAAACATACAGCATGAAGAACCTCGCAAGAACCATGATTTAAGGGAGAGCTAAGGATTGAAGATAGAGGAATGTGGCTCTGAAGAGTGGAGACACACTATGGAAAGCATTAAGTATATTTAAGAGAAAGCCAATGCAGGGATATTGTTAAACACATCAATTTACACCTCTTGGGATACAATTTATACAATTATAGGTTGTAACTTCAACCATCAACAAAGATCATGCCCACCTAAAATTGAATTAAGTCATACACATCAGTGTAGTGGTAGGGGAGCAATTATGAGCGATCCCAAAGCTGAGCACAAAATGAGCCTGCAAATGTAATACGATCTAACTGATAGAAAGGCATAAGGAAATCGTTGATGTGCTTCTACTTATGTTTTAGTTTTAATGGAAGAAGCTGCTTCAATGAAGAACACAATGCAATACATTCAATTACTTTTGACACATAAAGGGGACCATCAATGGCAAAATGTGTTTTGCTGATTCCAAAGATATTTACATTCATCATAGGAGCAGGAAAAAATAAATTTATTACATCGCAGAGTCATGTTTTTATTGATGTTTGAATTCCTTGATTTGTGACTCACAGGAACTGTGATTGGATCACCTCTGACATCAGAAAAGAACATTGAAAGAGTCGAAGACAACGAGCCTAGCAGAAGCAGCTGTCTGAAGGATACAGTTGCCCAGAGTAAAGATGCATTACTAACAGCAGGAAGATATTAAACAGAGAGGAGGGTAGACAGAGAAAAACCAGACTCGCACAACTTTCCACAAGACCCACTAACCCACTAACAAGCAGCTAAGAGTGTAACCAGTGCGATACCGGCAGGGGTGGATCCAGAATCGGGTTTTGGAGAGGGAATCTGATTCAGTTTATTGTTTTTTCTATGTGGGAAGTTTCTTAGGACAATTGTCTGCTATATGAAATATTACCATTTGGAGGAATGGCCCAGTGGCCCCCCTAGGTCGGGGGTAGTGGATACGGGCATTTGCGAGAAAAAACGTATTTATTTTCCCAGTATTGCAATAGTGATCTTCCATTCAAGTGTGTTGCTATTAGATCAATCTCAAGGCCTCAACAAATTGTATCCCAGCATCCAGAGCATGCATAGCTTCTCAATCTTTTGAATTTCTAGCTACCTGCCTCTTCATATAAATAGGAGGCAGCTAAGCAAGCTCAGACCCCAGCAAGATACAGCACACCATGCTACTGGTAATTTAAAATTAGTCTCAAGGTTGATGTTGCCTGGTGAAAGAAACCTGTAATGTTCATTAAACTTGCCTTCTTTCTTGTTCTTACTGGAATTATGCAGGGACGTAATTTAACTTTTTTATTAAAATTGTTATTAAACTTACATATTTCAAATCTCAATTTCGAATCCGAGTCTCGAATTGAATCATCATGCAAAGAAAAAACATATTGGATTTCTCCTTCTACAAATTATAAGCGGAGAAAGAAAGCAGATCATTTGCCAAAATGGCATCTGCAGATTCTGGGAAGAGCTCTTCATCTACTGGCGATTTTCCGGAAAACACACACCAACCGAGATCACTAAAGTTTCCTAAGAGAGACACAGGGAAGAAGAAGCGAGCGTTCAACCCCAAATGGTTTGATCAATTTACATTTTTGCATTACCGGGAAGGTAGTGATTCTGTGATTTGCCATACCCGTACACTTGCAGACAAAGGCTATACAGTAATTATTTCTGGTGTTGTTCTATTACCGTGCAGAAAGAGAACTTTCGTGATCCTGAGTCATTTTAAGGCCTCAGAGATGGCAAAATCTCTGGAGCTTCCGGGGGCTCCACCCCCTGGACCCGCTGGGCAGCTTGCAGCACCTCCAGACCCACAGCTGTTTTAGGCAATGACCGTAGGTCATTGCGATAGCCAAAGTTCACAAACTTACGCTAGAAATTAGCCCCCTCAAAGTTTTTGTGGAAATTACGGCCCTGATATGGCTTATGCACCAGAAATGGCTCTTGTCAAGATTGCATCTTGCTCTCTAGCTTACAGACAAATCTTAGTGCTAAGGCAATTCTTTAAAGCATTGCAGAGCATCAAATACCTGCAGAGTGGCTTTCCAAAGTTACCTTTGGTGTCATCTTTAAGTGCCATATAGCTTAACAAAACACTGGCAAAGTCAGTGTTGAAACAGAAAATATTGGGGTCTCATGTGACACCACTATCCAATTATATGGCTCTCATGGAAGTACATCTTAAAATATGAGACTTTTATAGCTCTGTCTGAGCCAAAAAGGTTCCTGACCCCTGGTCTGCGCCATGATGCACCTTGTATACACAATGCATAAATCTTGTATCCCACTTAGAAAAGGTCCCATCAAAATATGATCATTACTATGGCCCAATAAGCAGTCAGGATCCTGACTTTTGCCTCATAAGAAAGAATCCCATTGGGAAAAGGTGAGATTAGGTATGAATACTGTATGAGGAGCAAAGCCATCTTAATGTGGCATTCAGTAAACAAAAGCAAAAGTAGAAAATAACATATATGTCTAATGCATAAGCTTCATACAAAAGCACACTTATTATTTTACAATAAGTGCCAGCATGAATAACTTTTCTGAAGGATATTTTAATGTCAAATTGGCACTGCTATATAGCATAATACAGAAATGTATCATTGGTGCATAGAATAAACATTGGCAGCTGTAGAATGCAGGTCAGCAGGTCATGTAACATGCAGATGACAGCTAAACAAAGGGTGCTACTTCGGAGCTTTTGATCAGTCAAGGCTGTGAGGGAGGCCTGCAATCCACTTTATTACCCATTGTTCAATGCTGTGCAGTGTCCAAGTTGAAACAATGCACTAAGAGCATGGACGGGACACCATCAAGGTGATGCTAATTTTCAACATCAATAAAAGTAACTTTGTAGTTGAATGCATATTAAGCATGCTCAGAAGCATGTTGTAACATGTATTCAACTACAAAATGTGCTGTAACACACAAGGGAGAAATTCCAACACAGACTGTTCAGTGATTTTCAGTGCCATACAGTATCAACTGACTTGTGTCTTAAAATGTGCACAACACAGACTTTTCAGCTAGTTACAAAGCCCTATGCTATCACTTTGCCATCTCAAAATGTTCTCATGGATGGCCTCTAGCCTTGCTTCATTATAGCACAGTTTGAATTGCATGGCTTTTTCTTTACCATGTAAGTGGCTGCCACCTATGACCTGCATTTCACAATGCCTACTGACCAGCATTCTACAGTAGGCTGATGGAAGTAGATAAAATGAAGGTCATTGAACATGTGATACTGAATCAATTATAAAAGTAAGATGCTAAGTGCCAGAAAATTAAGTAAGCAATGTGATGGAGATGGGTTACAATAACTAAAATTTGAAATACAAAATATAGCCTGCATTTCAAGAGATCATTCATTTGCTCACATGCTAAGATATTTAGCCTACAATTGAAGCTTAGCTCTCAATTTGACTATGCATTCCTTATGATGGATATATAATCTAATTGTGAAGTAGGAATCAAATTTAGGCAGATTGAAGTTTAATCAAGAAGTGAAGCATGATTGCTGAAAATAATATTTGTATGGCATAAAGAAAATGTCATGTTAATAGTGCTCACATTTATTGCAAAGTGATGATTTATGCAAGAAATTCATATTAATCTTAAATGGTATACAAACCATTGTCATCTACACTATTAGCCAATTTTGCCAAGATGTCAGTATCAGCTACTGTAGATTTCAACAATTGCAACATTGCAGCATCATTGTTCTTAGCAGCAATGTGCAAGATGTTAGACATCTCAGAATTCATGCAATCCAAATCCACATTTGCTTTGATCAGCAAGCTGGTAACTCGCTGCATTCTTCTTTCAACAGCTAATATCAGTGGTGTCTACAATTTTGACTTTACCAGTTATCCAATAGGTCATGTGGGGAAGATTGTGATATAAAATAACATGGGTTAGGAATTTGTGCTCCTGGCTAACTTCTACTTAAAGGTTATATCCAGCCAAAAATTTGATATCATTTATTGCCTTAAAATATAGTTTCTAATATGCTGAATTTGATGGTTTTAATATCTCTTACAAATTCCTTATAGTTTTAAAGTTATGAGCCTTTAAAGTTGCCCATTCTGAGGAAAAAATGAAAAAATGTGAAAGGATTAGGTGACACTGTGATGTAACAATACCCAGCACTTGCTTGTGGCAAATCAGATGATTCTGTGAACTCATTTGGTTCACTACAATTCATTCAATTAGCTATAAATCTTGGTGAAACCCACAGCATATTGTTCAAAATTCAAACCAATGCAAGAGTAGCTACTTTCTTTCATTGCTTATGATGAAAACTCTTTTGCAACACACCGACAACCTTTGTCTAAAGACATAACAGCCCATAAAATACACCATGATGTCAAATCCAAGTCACAGTGTCACCATCCTGAGAATTTTTCAAATTCGAGTATCAACCTTCCAACACCTAACACTTTGAATCCATGCAAGATGCACAAAATAAATGACAGATTCATGATCAGCACAATAAAATTTTTCACAATAAGATATCAATTGAGGTTATGGCTAGAGAGGCCCTTTACAAACAACAAATGGAAAATATATTCATTTACTATCATAAGGGTAGACTGAAGGTTTTTGGGGATAGCCTTGGCTTCTACTCCAATATGATAGTGGGTGTAGAACATTCCTATGGTCCTCTTAATAAAGCAGTTCTATGTATGAAGAATCAAAAATGAGGTGAAACAATTCCATCTGAGCTAACTGCATTGCATGAAAAGTACACACTTTTTATAAGAAAACTGTAATTTTGTCTGAGCCTCAATTTTCTTAACTTTTCCCAAAATTGAACCTAAGATGTATACTTGAACTCGAAGTCCATCTTTAACATTTTAAATGCTTACAAAATATTAATTGTTGGCCAATAAAAACACTAACATTTGGAAAATGAGCCTCATGATTTTCTTACAATTGTCTTAAGATTTTCTTAAGATTTTGACCATTTGAGCCTCATTTTCTTATATTTATAAGAAAATGAGGCTCAAATGGTCAAAATCTTAAGAAGATCTTAAGAAAATCATGAGGCTCAATTTCCAAAATTAAGTGCTTTTTTTTCTTATAAAAAATTATATAATGAAAATCATTACCTCAAGATAACACGTTGTTCCTTCCAGGCAATTACGTGAATCTCTATTTGATATAATGTAGCAGGCAATAGTCTCCTCTCCAGAAAGAATAGCATTCTGCAATGTACTACAAGAAGATTTGAAACACTCAGAACAACTATATACCTGCATCTACAGAGCATACACAGCTCTAATATCATGTACAATGTTGCAAGCATAAGTAATTCAAATGGAAATATTGATAGTGTGAATGAAACAGCTAGATGCAACATATTTCTAAATACATCCTGCATATGCAATAGGTTAGATAAATAAATCAAATAAAATAGGGTTCATACAGAACCTGGAAAATCTGGAAAATAGGCAATATTTACAAAATGTCAGGTAAAACTGGTAATAGTCAAGAAAAATTCTGCAATATTTATTTAAATCAGGGAAAAGTCAAGGAAGACATATTCTTTAGCTCATATATCATTTTCATTTCCATGCATGGCTGTTTGCAAAGTGGTTGTTCCATTTTCTGTCACTAAATTTAAACTTTACTACTTTTCATAGAAGTATAGTAAGTATATATTTCTTTGCCTATTTTTGTAAATATGTGAAACAGGAATCAGGGACAAATGGGTGTTTATAACTATTAGTCAGGTAAAAGTCAGGGAACAGTCAGGGAAATTTGACTCGCGAATTGGGTATTACATTATTACACCCAGTAAAATTCCAAGCTCTATGCAATGTCAAAATTTTATACCTGAATTATTTGATTTTCATTGAGAGATTTCCAAACGCTTGCTGGATGAGGGGAAAAGTAAACAAAACAAATATATTCTCTTCTCTAAGAGTCCATATGGTGAAATTACAACTTTATGTAACATTGCATGCAACCAATGGCGTCGAAATTTCTAATAAATCCACGAGAGATATTTTGGATGTCCGTGGAAATCGCGGACTTGAGAAGCTCTGTTTACGATGGCTGCCATGCAACAGCCAAAACAACATGGCCTAAATCCTCATCGATTGCATACGACGTCAACAGCATGCTACAACCAACAAAAATTCTAGGTACAGTGGGCTTAGGCCTTGATGTTAGTAAATTATGTGTTCAGGGATTCGATTTTCATAAGCAATTACATGGTTGGTTATTACAAGAGTTTGCAAAGGGGCTATTAATCATTCGATGTAGGAATGACGCAAGAAGGCACTCACGTATCGCCACAGTCTTCTTCGCCTTGACTTTGAATAGGAACAGGGGAGTTGTCCCTTTCCCTTATCGCTGTTTCGCATGATGGAGATCTAACATACAGATCTGAACTTCGTGACATAGGGAAGAATATTCGTCCTCCATCCTTTGCATCATCAGCGAAACCAGAATCTGTGACTTCAGACGAACTTTCTTTATTATGTTTGTAATTGTGCTCCTCCATTTATTTAAGTAGATGCCCAGATTAATTTCAAGTGTTGCACATGCTAGATCTGAATGAATATCAGATAGAAACTAAAATAGCAAGTGAGTTTATGCTACATCATAGCTTCCTTCATTGTTTTCTACGAAACGCCATGTTTGTCTGGAGTGAATTCGGAAGAGGAACCAAGAGTTAGGAAAGTCATCATGTGACCCGAATTATGGATCTAATTGGTGTTGATAAAAATAGCACAGGAAATGAGAAGCATTCACATCAATTTCTTTAAACTAGGGAATTTTTCAACTTGGTGAGGAGAGTTTTACAATCTATAGACATTTCAAGGACTTCTGCAGAATTGTCAGAAAGGTTTTCACCGTAAATCCTCGAATAAGAAAATGCAATAACTGTGAAAAGTTTCTTGGAATAACTTTCGACAAGAACTTAATTTTCAAAAAGCATATTGAAGACTTGTGTAGAAAGGCAAATCAAAAGATTCATGCACTTGCACGCTTATCAAATTATATTGATCGCGTTATATCAGAAATTCTAATGAATTCTTTCATTAGTTCACAAATTAGCTATTGTCCACTAGTATGGATGTTCAGCGATAGGGCAACTAATGCACAACTAAATCGTACTTTTGAAAAGCACAACGGCTGGTATGCAAAGGCAGCAAACTAAAGCTACAACAAATAAAAGAAAAATATTTGACCTTATCATTCATCAACACAATCTGCAGTTGCTAATGGTTGGAATTTTCAAAACAAATAATTATCTAAATTTAAAATTTATGAAAAGCATGTTTACTGAGAGAGATGTCCAATGTAATTTCAGAAGTGAAAATCATTTGCAATATCAGGACAGCAAAATATGGAATGGAAAATTTTCAGTACACAGATAACAATTCATGGGCCTCATTACTGGATGAGATTAAGGACTCGGGAACGCTAATTAATTTCAAACAGAAAATAAATTCATGGAAAGGAAATACGTACATCTGCAGATTGTGCAAAACTTTTATCAATGGAGTAGGATTTTTATTGTTTCTTTTCTCTTAAAGAATCTGTGTAATAACTTTTCTTTGTTTACTTTGTTGGTATTGATTAGCTCTCGAACCAAATGAATGCATAACGATAAACTCACCACCAAGCCTAACAATGAGACCAATAATAGCGGGACCACAATGCGTTACAAGCAGACTAAGTGACTTCATTGAAAAATTGCTAAGACCTTACCTTCACAAAGTTAAAAGCTATCTTAGAGATGATATTGACTTTCTAACTAAAATGCCACGAAGAGCTGACAAAAGACATAAATTCTTGACCTTTGACATATCAAGTATGTACACCAATATCGATAATAACTTAGGCCAGGAAGCGATACATTACTGGCTTGAGAAATATCCCGATACAAAGACAAGAAATGTTAGCAATGACTTCATCCTAAAGAGCCTCAAAATTATTCTAGAACACAATAACTTCAACTTTGACAACCAAAAATATATCCAAATTCAGGGAACAGCTATGGGCATAAAATGTGCCCCAATTTATGCAACTCTGGTAATAGCATTTTTAGAAACAAAACTGTATGAAAAATTTGAAGAGAAATTTGGAGTAACAAACAAAACAAGGCTTGAAAAAGAATGGCTAAGGTAATTAGATGATTGCTTTATATACTGGGATGTTAACAATTGTAATGAGAATGAACTCCATAATATGTTAAATGACCTACACCCAAATATCAAATTTACAATGGAAGCAAATTCAAGTAGGATGAATTTTCTTGACGTTCAGCTTCTAGTAGACCAGGATAAAATTATAACAGACATAAACTTCAAACAAACTGACACACGTAATTACGTACATTTTAAATCATGTCACCCAAAACATACACTTAAAAATATCCCGTTCAACCTTGCAAGGAGGCTATGTACAATCATTGACGAAAGAACAACACTAGAAAAAAGATTAGAAGAACTACAGGGGACGTTACTCCATCTAGATTACCCAATCAATTTGATCAAGAAAGGCATAGAAAAAGCCAAAAACATTCCGCAATAAATACTACGCTCTAACATAGAAAAAGAAAACACAGTAGACCTCCTTACTTTCGTATCAACCAACAACCCTAGAAATCCAAATATGTTTTCAATCATTAAGGAGTCATTACCTATTTTGAAAACCAGTACTAGAATGAATGAGGCAATGAAAAATATGAAATTGACCCCAAGCAAGCGTCAAGCACCAAACTTGAAACGAATCCTTACTAGAGCAAACTTTGGAAGCACCTCCAAAGAAAAAACTAAAGTAACGCAATGTAAAGACCCCCGTTGCCACACGTGCAAAGGAATACTTGTTGGCAATCAAGTAGAACTAGGATCCAAAAACAATAAGAAAACTTTCAACATCAAGACAAATATGGACTGTGGAGTCAGAGATTTTATCTACGTAATAATTTGCAATGGATGCAATGAGAATTATATCGGAGAATCAGGTGATTCGCTAAGACATAGGGCCGCCGTCCATAGAAATCAAATTTTACTTGAACATAACCGAAAACTTTTCGTAAGTAACCACATTTATCATTGCGCGAAAGATAAAATCCCAATGTTCAAGATTTGTCCCTTTTACAAATTACAATGCGAGGATGAGATATTTCGGAAAGAAAAAGAGGAATATTTTATACAAAAATATAAACCATTCTTAAACCGATATCAAGAGACCCATACAGCCTCGTTGTGAAATATTCAATCAATACGTCGCATAAGTCAACGTAGTACAATGTAAAATTACATTAAGGGCATTGTATACATACGTCACATTATCTAAAAAAAAGCTATAAATAGACGCTAGAAATAGCAAAGTAGTTAGTGTAGCCTCACGAGCCCGCTTGAACGGGTGAAACTGGTAGCAAGAAAAGTTGGTTATCACGAATCAGAGCCATTTCTTTGGTTTTTCCTATCTCTAACTGTGCACAGATTAAACTGCTAATTTTTACATATATATATATATATATATATATATATATATATATATATATATATATATATATATATATATATATATATATATATATATATATATATATATATATATATATATATATATATATATATATATATATATATATATATATATATATATATACATACATACATGCATACAATGACTTCAGAGAAAGATTGTGGAAACGTACAGCGTTTATGTAGTTTACATAGATTTTTCAAATGACTATGCGTCAAATGGCATGAAAAGGAAACATTTTAGAAATGTGTATTATCTAAGTTGAAGCAGGTCGTGGTTCCCTGGAAGTTCAAGTTTGAACCCGGTCACTTGATTCGCTGGATCCGCGCCTGCGTTGTCAACCCATGGTACACAGTAAGCAGTCGAGATTTGTTCATATGATTTGAAAAGGCGTTAGCTTGTCAGAAACTAGCTTAGGCAGCCTATTCCCCGACTTGGTATAATTGTGTGTAGAAAAACAAGTAGATTTGATTGAGAGGATTGTATTCACGATAATAGAATCGACTACAAACTGACATCACGATTCCTTGAGCTAGAGTTGATTTTGACAGTAGTTCGCTGTCTACAACCATATGTGCGCTCTGCACATTTCCTATCATATAGTTACAACTTACTCGCTTTTATACAATTTCTGAAAGTATTTCTAGATAGATAAGTAATGCGTTATACAAGTAGAATTACGTCATGTACGAATTTATAACTGTCTACATATCATAAACACCTCCTCTAAGCTAAGCATAATTACGTAATCACCATGGCAACTTATATACAATCACCTTTGCACACGGCGTTCTAAAACTATCCTAATACGTAATGATTGGCTTTATCCTATTATCTAATTACTAAAACTAAGTACCAAAAATAAATTGGCATGATAGAATTGTTCACTAGGTAATAGCTGTTCTTTATTAAACTAATATATGAGTTCACATAAGCTTTTGTTTTAACCAAAGAGGCACAAAAATATATTTTGTACTTCTCAATTTTTCAAGAAAGCCGACTCTCTCTGCCAAGTATTAACATAAGTTTCATTTATTTTGATTTCGTAATGTTTTTTCATCTGCTGCATTTTGTGTTTACGTCATGTCATCTCATTGCAAAATCGTCGTCGACTCAGCTAACAACATCAACAACGACACCATCATCACTGCCAAAGGGGTGTTTTCTGTCAACGCGAAGATGGATGGCGATGCTGCACATGGAAGCGCGAAGTTAGTGAATGTAGATGATGATGTTGACCATGAGTTTGCTCATAAACTTGACGAAATTATTAATCACAATGCAACAGGACTAAGTTTATCCATCGGCTATCGTGTTGGCCTTGTTCAAACAATGGCTGAACTGGAAGAGCCAAAGACTTCGATGGAGATAGCTGAGAAAGCAGGCCTAAATGAAAGGTTGTTATTACTTAGGGCGCCCAATTGTTACTTTTATCATAATGTGCTTGTGCCTTTCATAAATTTCTGCTTTGCTTTATCCGCCAAGGTTGCAAGTTTCTTGTGCCAGGATGAATTCACCATGGCACAGGAAACTTCATATTTATATAAAAAATCCATGGAAGCTTTCCACCTTATATGCGAGTCGGTGCCCTTTTGCTCCTATTGGCCACTCTTGCCCCACTATCGTTCCGGCATGCCAGGTGCCAGAACATGGAGGGCAGCAGAAGCAGCTCCCCTGTTGCCCCAATGTATGGGGTCAATGGATGGGGCAAGAATTCCCTTTTCATCAAGCCTTGTTGAAGAACATTTGATCAAGAGGGGTGGGCTTGCCAGTAAGGCCATTTGGGTGATGGGGCAGATGCATGAAATAGAGAAAATATTAAATTCTGAATATAAAGAACTTTGTAAATATATAGGACAGAACTTTCAATAACATTAAAAGTAAGTGGCTGATCATGACTAGCAGGCGGCTGTGTCCCATGGTGGTGCAACCACTATGTACACTTTTTATGGCATTTTAAGTCACGGTAGATGGTAGCTTAAACAGAAGTAGCCAACAATAAATTGCCATTAGCCGACTTCTATTGAAAGCTCTGTATGAAAGAACTAACATTTTTTGTTCTTTTTAGTAAATAATGTTGGAGAAAGGCTGTAGGGCCTATAACAAGGCCTCAACAAAGGAAAAACAAATGAGAAAATGGGAAGTTTAAGTAGAGAGGGAGATAAGAACAAGTTTGCTGATGTTAGATTTTAAAGATGACAATTTGTAGGATTCAGGGAAAGCAGTGGGTGGCAATGAATTCCAGCAATGAGTTGAGAAGTTCTAGGAATGAAAGATGATGAGTGAGCTAGAGTGTGTGGATTAGGTAGTGTAACTTGGAAAGAGTGTGAATAGGTAGAGCTTCTGGTGGTTCGAGTACGCCTCACTGGATTGGGAACATTCTTGATTTCCTGAGAGCAATGTCTGTCAAAATAGCTGTAGAAAATGGAAAGATCTGTAACAAGACAACAATAGGAGAGAGCATTAAAACTGGATTTATCAGAAATTTTCAGCCTCTTTCAATATCTCTGCACAATGATTTACACATTCTAGAATTCTTGAGCCAGTTTTAGTCGCACTGTGCCTAGGCCAAAAAGCTTATCCAGTCCACACTTTAATCAGGAACTACTTTTTTGTGCTCTCCTACCATCCGAGTGTCATGGCACTTTAGAATCTGACTACGGTTTATCTTTAGAACAGTGTTTATTTGACTGCAGTTGCTTGGAAGTTTAACAGTTTTTACGTAAAATAACAATATGGCCACTTTCTTGTGGTCAAATAATTATAGTCACTAAAGGGCTTGATCATTAGAAAGAACACAGCATGGCTCCCTACAGACAAAATCTGTCCCCTTGCTCTGATTTGCTTCTAGCACACCACATCTATCAATTGTGCATGTATATTTCCCATACTTAGGCAATTTAAAAGTATCAAACTAGAGATCTTAGTTTACTGTGCATCTCACTGCTGGTCTGTTCCCCCAATTCATGAAAGTTCACAAAAACCCTATTTTTGTGCATCAGTGCTGCATGAATAAATTAAATGCTTATTTTTTTGCATTAAATTTGCATTAAAATGCATATTTTTCACATATTTTGCTGAGAGAAAATTTTATGTGCCCAAGATATTCCCTATTAGGAGGTGCAAAAAGATTAGATTGCATGAAATTGGAAACAAGAAAGACCAAATGTATAGTTTTTAATATTTCTTTCTGAAATGAATGAGAAATAATAACAAAGTAATGAGAAGTTCTTTTCCATGAGCCAAGACAAGGTTTACAATCTGAAGTTTTTCAGAGTCTCTTGTTTCATGGTTTGATACTTGAAATAT
This sequence comes from Cassiopea xamachana, assembly GCA_900291935.2. Lineage (NCBI taxonomy): Eukaryota > Metazoa > Cnidaria > Scyphozoa > Rhizostomeae > Cassiopeidae > Cassiopea > Cassiopea xamachana. Next base: position 8,189,737 of record OLMO02000278.1, on the reverse strand, counting down.
ACATGTAAACCAATTTGTCAATTTGCAGAAATGATGCAAAAAAATTTAACTTGCAGCATGGATTAAGGTAGCTGATCTGCATGGTGTGCTGGATGTCAATAAAGAGTTGAAACCATAAACATCTTTCTTTATTTAACCATGCTTTATTGTCAATAGATGTTTAAATTTTTAGCAAAATCTGTTCCTTTTGTAAGGCTAAAGAAATAGACTTTAATTTAATTTGTCTTCTCTCTAGGTATGTAAGAGAATGGTTAGCAGTCATGGTTGTTTCAAAATTCATCATTGTTAACAAAGACGATAACACATATTTTCTACCTCGTAACAGAGTTAAGTGTCTTCAAAGCCCAATTAAGCAGTTCTCAACAGTAAAAATGTTTGAAATGTTTCCGCCATTGTTTGGTGAGCTTGAGGCTTGCTTTAAAAATGGCGGTGGAATTTCATATGATAAATATGAAGGTTTTCATAAAGTTATGGATGCAATGTCTGCACAAGGTCATAGGGAGAACCTTTTGCAGTATCATATCCCATCCATAGAAGGTCTCCATGAAAAGCTGGAATCTGGTATTAAATGCTTAGATATTGGCTGTGGATTTGGAAGTCCAGGATTGTTGATGAGCAGAAGGTATCCAAACAGTGAAATTTATGGTTTTGATATTTCACAAGAAAGCATTCAATACGCACAAGGTGAAGCAGAGAAATTAAATTTAAAAAATGCCCACTTTCTTGTGAAAGATTGTTCAAAATTTGATCCAGCATTCACAGAGACTTTTGACTACATATTTGCCCATGATGCAATTCATGACCAAGCACAACCTGGTGAAGTGCTTTCATGCATTTTCAAAATGCTAAAGAAAGATGGGCTCTTCTCAATGGTAGATGTTAAGGCACACAGTCATCCATCTGACAACATTGGAATTACAAAGGCAGCTTACAAATATACAGTGAGCCTTTTTCATTGTATGCCAGTGAGTCTGTATTTTGATGGAGGTGCTGGTCTAGGAACATGTTGGGGTATGGAGTTAGCTGTAAAGATGCTAAAGGAAGTGGGATTCAATGATGTTGACATTAGGCCATACCATGGTGATTCTTTCAATATACATTATGTTGTAAGAAAATAAGCAGTAAGGCATACTTGGGCAGATATCATTTACTAATCTTTTTCTTTGCTATCATAGCTGTTTATATAGTTCAATACTTACAAATAATGGTGATGAGTTAAATAGCAAATTAATGCACTATAGTAGTAATTTTTTATTCACAAGGTTGTTTGTTAAGTGTGCAACCACACCATACATTTGAATTCTCTAAGTGGCTGTTGTGCAGTAGCCATGTCTTCTTCATTTTAAATTTCATGTTGATGCTATATTGCAGTTGTTCCCAACCCCTGGGCAACAGGCTGGTGCCACTACATGGGTCATTTGATACCTGCTGGCACTCTGGTGGTAACATACTCTTAGAAATGTGAAACTATAAACTCCACTTAGTGTATGTTGATTAGTAAAATGTAAGTGACTATGTACTATATGTTGCAAATGGCCCTATGATTTTATGGAATTGAGATCATTATGTTCAACATATTTTCTATTAAATTAACTTCGCTGTAATTGTGATATCAAAGTTTTATTGTGTAAATGTAAAAGCTATTTTAAGAGAGTATAGGTTGATAAAACAGTATATATTCTTTGCTGTTGGAATGGCATAACCACAAACTAATAGCTTTGGAAGAGTTGCAATGATTTTTAAGACTATCATGAAAATTGTTAATTAGATATCAGTCATTTCACAAAATTTTTTCAGAATGATATAGATCATTTATTCTATTCTGTGCAGCAACATGGGGATAATTCAGTAACTTTCTCATTGGTTTTGTATGATATGCAGTATATGCAATCATTTTACCATAAGAAACCAGCCTTGCCCTTGAAAATCCCAGTTTGTTTAAGCTCAGAGAATTTTCAAAACTAGAGTTCCTTAGAAGTTTCTGAGGAGCTTCTCGTGATTTTTTCAATTTATTTCTTTGTAACTATCATAGAAGCATGTTGACTAGCTAAAAGCAACAATAACATCATATGATAAACCCAATGCCACTCTGTACAAGCATCCTTATCTCAATTTCAGCTCCATTCTGTACGAAGGTCACCTTTGCTTTGAATAGCAGCCTCATCATATCTTCTCAATCAGCTTTGACGATAGAGTAATATAGTAATGACATCATAAAAATCTATTTGTAGAATTTTGATCTTTTAACCGTATGAGCTTAAAGAGCACTATGAAATAGGCCTACATTGTGCAACTTTAGTTGAATGGCTTGAACATGCGATGAAATATGTTCATTTGATGCCAGGTGGTTTGTCACGCAAAAAACTATATTGTTGACTCAGTTCTAGAAGTTTAGAACACAACTGAAAATAATTCGATAGGAATAAGTCGGCATTACATTGTATATATCTTTTGTCCTTGCTTGTTGGAAGCGGTCAAAGAGTTGCAGTAGACGCTATTTTGATATGCTTTCCAAGAGTTTGAGGCCAAACTTATGATATTCTAGAAACATATATTTTGTGACGTCTACTTGAGTGCGTGATTCGCCAAATTCTCTACTGAATTAACGTTTCCTTTTATCAACTCTTTCTGTGGGTTTAGAGCAATCAGTTACACAGCCATGACCTTCACAACAGTATCTGTCGTGAATTCAAGTTACTAGTGTCAAGGAACTGAAACATGCACTTTTTTCTTCATCTAATTGTATACATTCATCTATTTACTTTCTCTAACACTAAACAGTATTTCGATTAGTGATTTATCTCACAAAAGCTAACTTAATTTTGTTGGTATCAATCTTGTATCACAGTTCCACAATCAGTTTTTACCGCAAGCGCTGAAGCTGATGAAATTTTATTGTCCCATTCTTTCTTGTTTTGCATACGCTATTTGATGGCTTGGAATGAGTTGAATGGTTTGGAGTCGGTTTCTTTATTGCCTCCGCAGACAACATGTAACTTAAGAAAATGGAGACAAACCCTGACTTAACCCTTTTATCTTCTTTTTCATTTCAACCTTCCATAGTTGATATTCCCACTTTCTTCTACTGGCATTTGGCAATAATTATACCAATTTGTGTAGTATATACAGACTCTCAATTACGACGGAATTGTTCCTGCTCACATCAGTGCTTACGATTCACTTTCAATGTACAACATGCTCTATCATTGAAATTGTGCTTTTTTATTGAAAATGAGGTGTGAGTAAAATGTCCAAATCAGCACACGCTCTCCTAAAAGTTTAGCTGAGTACAAAGCTTTACCTACAACAATCAATCGAGTACTCATCGTCTAAAATGAGTTTAGTTTTTTGTCTCTGCCTTTCTTGCAACAACTCTGCTCTCTTTTGAATAAACCTCTTATTTCCTCTGTGTTACTGGTGTATACAGCGATCTCACTTCTGATATCCAGAGGACAATAACTACGAAGGCCTCTCCAGATGGTTTCCCTTGTGTAATACAACTACTCCTAGAATGATTGTCTCTTCCTGTAACATGTTGCAACACTTTCCCTTTCATCCAAAGTGCCCGATTCTTTTCCTTTCCAATAATCAACACTATTTCACCAATCTCTGGTACAGCTGCTTCTGTTCTGTTGATTCTTTGTTAGTCCATCAGAGTTCTGACTTACGCACGTGAACATCTTATCCATGCATGTGTTCTCGCATTTTCCAGTCGTCTTTGACACTTTGTCACACTGTCCATATCCACGTCCATGTCATCCAGGGTACGAGCATTTTGTCCCCACAATATATGGTGTGAGAGCCCTACCCTCCCCAGCCTCAGCTTCTATATATGTTAGGAGCTGGTTATTTAGATGGCATTCAATGCCTATAATAATGGACTCTAGTTGTTCAAAAGAGAGGTGAGAACCACCAAGCGTTTTATGAAAGGTGGTCTTGATGTCTTTGATAACCCTTTCATATATTGCTCCCCACCAAGGTGACTTACTTAAATTGAAACTCCATTTATTCTCTTGTCGCGCAAGAAAGTCAGGTAAAGATTCACTCTTCCCATTTTTTCATCCACTCTGTTGTAGCTTTACAAGCTACCCAACCGTAAGAAATGATGGTTGCTGGTCTTGCTTTCCTTGCTATGACTACATTCAACTTCCGTAAAAATTCTTCTGCTGTCTAGGTTTTTGTCACTTCGAGATGTATGGCTCTCATCACAGCACAAGTAAATATGATGATGTATGCTTTTGCCTCTTCTTTCTTTCCAACTTTGTAAATTATCAGCCATGTGAAATATACTCCGGTAAAGTCAAACGGGCGGCTCTGTTCTGTGTGGAATCTTGGCATTGGTGTAATTAAATTTGTTCCACAAGGTTTGGTTGAAAATGCTTTGCAAAAATTACAATTACGTATGTATCTCTTGACGAATGACCTCATATTTAAGATTTGCCAATTCTCTCTAATTGCTGCCATTGTACTAGCAAATCCAAAATGCTTTATCCTCTCATGCTCATATTGAATTACCTCTTATGTAAATGTTCCATTTTCAAAATAGATTGGATGGCATTCTTGTACTCTGCTTTTCCGTCTTTAGATCTTTCTCAAATTTCCACCCTGGCCTCGCTAGGTTGTCTTTTATATTGTCCTGTGCTCTCAATATCCAATACTCTCTGCCAGTCTTAATTTCTTCTGTTGTTAATGGCCCACTACTTTTCTTTGTTTTGTTAACCTTAGCTTTACAGTCATTTGCAAGTCTCACTACCCAGGCTGTTACTTGCAGGGTTGTCCAATAGAATTTGTGTTCCAATAAACTGCCCCACTTGTCTATCAACACTCCATTTTCCTTTGAGAAAGTTACAAATTTTTTAAGTGGCTTTGCTTCTTCACTTGATTGGTTTGTACTCCTTAGGACTGGCTGTGCTGGCCAGTTTTCCTTATTCAGTAACAATCTTGGTCCTTGAAACCAATTTCCCTCTTCTAATTTCTCTATAGAAGCCCCTATACTTCCAAGATCAGTAACATTCTTTTCACTAGGACAATGTCGCCATTTGACAGTATTCTCTTCAGTTATCTGTGGTTTTCCAAGCTTTTCCTGGGTTAGTTATCCACTAGAGTGCCACCATGCTATCAATCCAAACATTAATCGAGGTGGAAAATGTTTCAATGCTTGACGTAAGTTCTTTGCTAGATTTGTACCCATATAACCACTGATAAGCTCTAATATTGCAATACTAGTGTTTCTCCCTGCAATCCTTGATTTTGATGTCGATAATCCCATCACTCTGCCCGTCTCATGTTCACATACAGCCAGGGGCGGATCTAGGCTTTCGCACAGGTCGCACATGCGACAGTCAACTCAGCTGCACAATAATATTTTTGGTTACTTGGCAAGTTTTTCTAATTTGTACTACATCTAATCAGCTCTAAGATGGATTTTCTGTTTGCTTTTAGTACGTAGGGAATTATATTTAAGTGCCTTACATTTCCTATTCTGTGGAGACGCTTACTAACGAGCCACGCCCTATGTGCAACAGTTATGAAATTTTCTAGATCCGCCCCTGATTACAGCAATGGTGACTGTTGTGCATGCCTTGTTGCTTGTATCAGCAAATATATGAAGGTGAGCAGCTTTGACTTTTCATATCCTTTATAAGACTTCTTGGAACTTTAACTTTTCGCAACTGACTTGACCATTTGATCCAGTCCTTTTTGAGAGGCGGAGAAATTTCCTTGTTCCATTGAGTACTTTCCTTGCATACCTCTCTGTATATGTGCTTTCCTTCTGCAAATGTTGGTGATACAAGTCCCTTACCTTACCTTAGAACTTAGTCCTTCCTGTGCATATCTGCACATCAGGCGGTCAACAGCTTCCACGTTCCTCGGTTTGCAGCTTCCACGTTGGCGCTGTCCATTGCAAGGTTGATGCTGCACAGGTCCTCTTCAAAGGTCTTGTGCCACGTGATCCTGGGGCGGCCTCTCCTTCGGGTGCCACTAAAAGGCTTCCAGGTAATGGCTTGTTGTGCATGTCGTTGGTTTGGTAGTCGGAGGACACGAATTGCTTCGGCGCAGCACCTCTTGATTGGTGATCCTGTCCAAGTACGTAACTTTCAGAACTCTCCTCAGGCATCGTTGATGGGATGCATTCAGTCTCTTCGATATTGCCGATGTTATCCTCCATGTTTCACACACGTACAGCGCCGTTGGTAGCACGATCGAGTTGTACAGACGTAGCTTGATCCTCTCTGATATTTTAGAGCTCCTCCATATGCCTGCCGGTCTTCGGAAGACTGTCGCCACCTTGCCTATCCTTCTTCGAAAATCATCGTCTATTCCACCGTTAACTGCCAGAGTGCTTCCAAGGTATACGAAGCTGTCCACGTCCTCCACTGCTTCCATGCCACTTTTTATTTGACTTTGATTCTCTTCCGTCTGACAGAGCGACATCACTTAGGTTTTCTTGTTGCTCATCCACAGTCCCAGCTTGTTTGCCACGCGGTTCATTTGGTCGGTAAGTTGTTGAATGCCTTCTCTTGATTCTGCCAACAAGGCAATGTCGTCTGCAGAGTCAAGATCCGCAAGAAGTTGGTGACATTGTTAGCGAATGCACTCGGGGCAGGCCCACTTATTTGTGTATTCACGATTGACGATTCCGCTGCATTTCTTGTGCACCGATAGTTGGCAATTATTGCACTTGAAGGAGTACCCTTTGCAACTGATGTTGGTCTTACATATTGAGCATGGCCATTGCATAAGTTGTGACTGTGATTGCGCATGCTGCTGCCAGCGTAGCCCTTGTCTGCAATTGTCGACTGCCTTCTTCATGATGAAGTCAATCACAATCAGAAAAAGGAAGGGCGAGAGGATGCAGCCCTGTCTAACTCCTGTTGCAATTTGGAAGTACTCGCTGTTTGTGTCTTGCATTTTAATGCAGCAGCTGCTGTTTTTGTATAGGTCCTGGAAGATTTTTATGTACTTGGGCGGGATGCCATACACTTCCAAGATTCTCCACAGTGATTCGCGATGAACCGAGTCAAATGCCTTTTTGAAGTCTACAAAGTTGATGTGAAGTTGTTGCTGCTTCTCCAGACACTGCTTGATGATGTTTCTCAGGGTGAAGATTTGCTCATTGCATGACCTGCCCTTTCTGAAGCCGGCTTGCTGTTCACATAGTCTGGTGTCCACCACATCCCTTAATAGAGAGCTTACGATTTGACTACGGAGAGAAGGACTACGGGAGATTGTATCCGAAACTGCAAAGAGCGCATGCGTCAGGGGTTTCCTCAGAGGCCATCCCTCCGTGGTCTTCACATTCGCTACGGGATTTCATGGTGTTGAGCGTAGTCATCAGTACGAAGGTAAATAGCCTTTTTCACATGTTAAATTCTCTCCCCTCTATTATTCTACATCGATTTTACGTCTATTCCTGTAAGAGAATGCTGTGTTTATGAGTTTTTGTTTTGTTTTTAGTTATTTCAATCAAACAAAATGTCAAAAGATACAGCATGCTCCAAAAGTAAATCAAGAAGCCAAACGTGTGTACTGCAGATGATTGAAGTGATAGCTTAGTGACATCTTATGATGCTATTTAGTGTTTGCTGTATGCTCTATTGTAATCATTTGAAATGTCGTATTGGATAGGAAGCTCCAAGGATGGGCCTACATTGATAGACAGTAAACGAGCTAGTATGATTAGTAGCTGCCAGCCAGTATCTTTCGATTAAGTTTGAAAATGGTTTTCTCTTGGATGTAGAATGTTTTTGTGCAAAAGCGTGTTTTTGAAAGTAAAAGTATATAGTATTGCAGTGGTTTGCTCGATTTCATTGCATATGATTATGTTTACCTCAAGTTGGTAATAATTAGCATGATATTTTGACTACCCTTGTATCTATTTACATATAAAGTGTCATGAAAGTTTTTCTTTTTCTATGGTGCATCTCGATTTACTCATAGTACTCTTTACTCTTAAATTCCAAGCTTTCTGACAGGTAGTATAAGAAAATTTTTGTAAGAATAAATGGTTTGCTATGTGTAGGCCCAAAATGGTTTGGAGTGAACAACATGATGTGATGCTGTGCAGGGAAATGTTACTGGCACAGCCATTTCAACACAAGTTTGGGTCTAGAGAAAGAGGACATGCATGGGATGAGGTTGCTGACCAGCTAAGTAAGATCTCAGAGCCTAAGTTCTACGTTGACCAGAGAGCAGTACGAGAGAGATACTCGAAATTGGAAAAGGGCTTTAGAAGAAAAATGGCAATTGAAGAGAGAGCTAGTGGGATTTCACCACAGATGACGGAGGTGGACGAAGCTATAGAGACAATAATAGGGTTAGCAGAATCTGCAAAGGAAGAGCTTGCAAAAGCAGAGGGAGAGAGAAGTCAGGTAAAAGAGAAAGAGAAGGAGACTGCTGAAGGTGTAAGGAAAAGGGCCATGGAGCAACTAGGTGAAACAAAGGAGAGGGAGAATGGAGAAAGGGTGAAAAAAGAAGAGTGTATAGTGGAGTAGAAACAATAGCACTATTACATGATAAAGGGGAGATGGAAGTAAAGCTGAGGCAGCAGGAGATAGATTTAAAGAAGAGGGAGCTAGAGTTGAGAGAATTGAAAATTTCAAAATTAAGTGATGAGAGGAGTTTTGAAAGGGAGATGAGAGCAAGAGAAGAAGCTAACAGGGAACAAAAATGGAGACTATTACTGGAGACACAGCAGCAAATGATTTGCATGATGCAGCAGCTAATGCAACAAATGAAGGAACAAAATTCTGTATTGGTTTCCTTGATAAGCAAAGTTAATGATAAAATCTAAGCAACCTTGTCTTCTTCCATTTGTTCATCTACATTTTCTACAGGAAGCATTCTATAACAGCGCTATTAGAGGGATGTCATTATACTCAACAGGTACTGGGGTGTAACCAAATCAGTGAAAGTACCCAAAATTTTCATACCCCATATAAATATGCAAAATGATTTCATAAACACACAATAACATGTGAAAATATGACATACTCCCATTTATCAAAGTTTTATTCCTCTGCAAAAATTCCCTTATCATAGAATAGAGCTCTATTCTATGCCATTATGTACTAGAGGTTTCCTTTTTCTTTTATCTAAAACCAGGAGACAACCACAAGGATGGAGCAGTCTTCATCACCAGTTTTAGATTTGATTTAGAAGCATTCTAGAACTGTAGAGCTTAATAAGCAGTATCATTGTGAAGTTTATGATTGAATTCTCAAAACCTCTGTTAGGGTTCATACCCCCATAAATTTTTCAAAAAGGGTTTTGAACTCCCATTAGTAATGTTGAAAAACTTCATACCTATGCAAGTTTGCTTTTGCTCCAGTACCTGTCATACTTAGTGATGATTCCTTTTGAGACATAAAATTTTAAAGCAAAAATGCCAAAGGTCTAGGCAAATTACCTCCAAAAATCAAACATCCACCACAAATTAGTTCTTGGCTACAGTGCTAAAAGTCCCACCATTAGCAATGGAAGTCTACCTTGCTTTGTAAAATTATGGTAAATGTTTTTGCCTGTGCATATAATATATGAAGAAATTCAATTGCTTTTCTTAATTTGCATTGTTTAGAAAGATGCTTGGCTCACCCCTGCTAGAATCTAAGCCAATCAAGCAAAATAATTAACAAGAGATGGGGGCTTTAGCATAAAATACCTTGCAGTACTACAGCCATACAAACAAGTTCTTGTAGTCCTAAGCAGGGCACACACTGAGTAGGTCTTTCCTACTGAACTTAGCCCAATTTTTAAATTTTTCTTGAAGTCCATGAATTTGTAATAATTGATGATATCCCCAAAAACCCATTCAACAGACACTCGGGCTGAACTCATTGATTCATTGAATGCTTGCTGTTCTTGAGTCAAACGTGCTGCTGGAAAGGGGCACTGCAGATGTAGTCTGTGTGGGTAAGCCAAGTCTCCATATATGCAAAGTACCTGACCATCAGGTGAAAAGGAATGCTGCTCAAGTTGTGGCAGAAGGCCAGACATAGCAAGCATCCCACTATCATGGCGTCTTCCTTCAACAGGGCCATACAAATGTGCTATTAAGCCATTTGGGGCAACCACAGATTGGTATGTCAAGGCATGGACCCTTTTGTGCCCATTATAGATGACTCTTTGATTTCTTTTTGGCCTACACATTGGACGCACAGTTCCATCTATGAAACCCCAGCAATTATCAAGGGCTGCTCCTTTCTGATGAATTGCATCAGCAAGAACTTTCAGATTTTCCCTTGAAAGCCATTGCTGATCAAAGCTGCTTAAGAGGTGACCGAATTGATGAAATATGTGGTCAATGATTATGTTGCAGAGCATTGAGAGCTGTGGAACAGGTCGACCAAAGCGTGGAATTAAATCACCATACCTACATGGATAGGCAAGTCGTCGAAGACAGATGCATAGACCTTCAATTGGATCAGCAACCACTCCATTATAGCATCTTAAGGGGTTAGGCAGTTGAAAGACTTGCAAAAGTTGAGGAATATCTACTTTCTTAAAGCGAAATTCTGCCCAACATTCATCCTCTGTCATTTCCTCAAAGTTGAAGCTGTACCGCTCGTAGGGAAAACGTGGGTTTCTAGGCCTGTTTATCTCGTGCAAGAGGAGAAATTCCTCATCATCAATCACGTTTGCATCATAGAATGCGTCGATAATTTCATGAACCTTTAAATTTGCCAGTTTGCAACTTTCGCGCGAAATTTTTCCTAAGCACCTGTTGTTGAGTCCCGTAGTCAAATCGTAAGCTTTGTTATGATAGTACGGGACCGCGCTAGTACCAGGCCTCAAGTCATCCGTAGTCCTGTGCTCCGTAGTCAAATCGTAAGCTCTCTAATCTGTCGAGAAGAACGCTACAGAGAACCTTTCCTGGAACCATCAATAAGGTGACACCTCTCCAGTTATTGCAGTCAGCCAAGTTTCCCTTCTTTGGTAGCTTGACGATTACACCATTTCGCCAGTCTTTTGGCACTTTCTGGTATTGCCTGCATGCATTTAGCAGATTTGTCAACGTCTTTATTGATACAAGTCCCAGTGGATAATAAATACTCCCTAACATACTCAAAATTGATCTCTTTGGAATCTGGATTTCAATAGAATCATTCTTCTTATCCCACTTATGGCCTAATATCTTACTTCACTTTTTAGCTCTTTGACATCAGATTCACATTTGTAGACAGGAAATTTCTCTCTTTCTGTTGTTGAATTTGTGTAACTGTTCTTTTCAGTGTCCTTTGTCACTAGATTGTCTACATAAGTATTCTCCAACAAACTTTAAACTGTTTTTCTCATGTCTCTGTGCTGATCAATGTGATACCTTGGTATTGCTCCCGAAGTGATCTGACTTGCTTCTGCTCCAAATGGAACTCTTGCAAAGCGTAGGTGCACCTCTTTGTTATTGATGTTAATTGGAAACCTAAATTCATCTCTATTCTCTTCAGCTATGCCTATCTGAAGAAATGCCTTTTGCAGGTCTCCTATTAACAAGTGTGCAGACATCGTTGCTCTCACCATAATACCCCATAATTGGGTTACAAGGCTGAGCCAGTGTACATACCTTCATTAGGGCGAATTTCCATTTGGCGTGGCCTAGCAATAGCATCAAACACCATCTGTACTTTTGTTGTTGCTGCCTCTCCTCTAACTACTGGTTTATGAGAAAGATAAAATATTCTCTCCCCATTAGCCTCTTTCTCTGGTACTTTATCTGCTATCCCCTCTTTCATCTGTGTATCTACAATTTCTTGATATGCTCTTTTCAATTCTATGTAACGATTATGGGTTCTTTTCATGATGGTGAGCAGTCGCCATCTTTGTAATATTATCTAATGCCTAGGCCCAACGAAGGATTAACAATAGACGACACCTCTTACTGTTTTCTGTTCAAATGCAATCGAAGACTGACCAATACGAATTAAAAAACACTCACTACATATGACATCAACTGTACGCTACAATACATGACATGTCAAGATCACAATACACATTGACAGGACAACACATTGCCCGGCAAGGGTGTTTACTACACACAACAGGACTCCACAGGTACGCGAGACTGAAACACGCAACATGATAACTAAAGTGATACGAAACACAGCACATAACTAAAACATGAAACTCAATACGTTACATCTGGATTTCTATCTAATGTTCTCTCTACATTCTTTAGGCGTGATCTACTTTGTGCTTTGTTACTTTCTGCTATTTTGCTTCCTGGAACCCAGGGTATTTTTACTTCATGTCTCCCATATTTACTTCTGACTATATTTTCTTTAAATTCTTTGTGAATGCCTGACAGTTCGTTTTCTCCCCTATCTTCTACTCCAAGAATATCAAGGCTGTAATGTTTCCCAAAACCCTCATTTTCCTCATACATGCATGTTCCACTTGTTCTACCTCCTCCATGAATGACATACCCAAATGTTGTTCCTCTACTATTGACTCTCCTTTCTTGCCTCTAAAAACTTCTTCCGTTCTTATTTTGCAATAAGTATTATCTCCAAATATCAATTGAATTATGTAGTTGTTGCCTGTACGTGTGTAAAATCATTTGTCTCTTATATGTTTAAGCCTTTCCTTCAGTTCCTTTACACTTGGCCTGTCAACAGTGGTAAAATCTTGCAAATCTGCTCCTGTCACTTTAATTTTCTCTTTTGAAATCCTATCCAATTTATTAATTGTTATTTGTTAAATTGGTATTGACTGTTTCTTTGTTCCATTTACTGTTAGTAAGTGTCTTACATCATACTTTAGCTTTTGTGTCCTTGAAGCATTCTTCAAATGAAATCTCTTCCAGCACCAGTGTCTAAAGGTGCCCAGAAGGTTTCACCCTGCACTTTCAGTGGGACAGTGGCTGGCAATGTTTTCTCTTCAGTCACCTGAGGCTGCTTTGTGTAAAATGATGGCTTGGCTTGTTTCTTCATGTCACATAAACTTGTACGAATTTTTGCTTTGCACTTAAAGCAGCCTCTGCTATGACATTTATTTTGTCTGGGCCCTGGTTTCCTACAGTTTAAACATAACTTAGCTTTCCTTCTACAAAGATTTTCTTTCTCTTTTCCAGAGTGTCATATGTTGGGCATGCATCTCCCCAAATGCTTTCATTGCAAAGTATACAGTTTGGCCCTTGTTTACTTTGCTTTGATGCTGAAGTCCTTCCCTCTCCTTTGGAATATCAGTGCTTCTCTCTCTTTGTTGTCTCTGGTGGACTGTCCAATTGCTTCTCAGGCTTATTTCTCTTTAGCCATTTTCCTAGATTTTCCATTAGATCTTCCATGCCCCACTGCTTCCATTTATCATCAATACGAACAACGTCTCATGTGACATGGGGCAACTTGTTAATTGTTGTCATTATAAGACCCTTGAGTTCTTCTCCCTTTCCCAGTGTTTGCCTTGCACCAAAGCTCTAGCTCAGTTTCTCATAAAAACTTAATGTCTTCCAATAACTTGTACCTCGTATCATAGTCAATTTGATAATCTCATTAACATGTGCATTTACTGTCATTTGAGTTTGGCCATACTCTTTTGGTAATCTTTTCCAAGCTGTTGTGTAGCCAACAGGGCCAGGTCTTAAATTGAAAATGCTATCTTGCAATTTTGGACATACCATCTCTAGTAGGTAGCAAAATTTCACTTCACCTAATGCATTTTTGTTGTGTACCTGTGTAATGAACCTTTTTTCAAGTCTTACCTAGTTACTTGCTGTACCAATAAGTGCTGTTTTTTTCAAATTTGATAATTTTTCCGGATCAGCTTGACAACTTTTCTGCATCTCCATGTTCTTTTCTACAATTTCTAGCACTGCTTTCATTTTCTGTTCCCATAATTCTTTTTCTTGCTCAAACCTTTGTCTCCTATTTATTTCCTCAATCTTTGCTTGTTGTTCTTGAACTTCTGCTAATCTTCGTTGTTCAATTTCATGTCTGAGTTGTGTCTCCCTAATAATTTCTCTCTCCTTGTCTCTTACTCTTCTATTCTGCTGTTCTTTCAGAACATTTACTAGCATTTCCTTCTGCTCAATCAATGGCGAATGCATTCCCTTTATGTTCTGTCTTACATCTCTAATTGTTTCTCCCTCACTGATTTTCAGTTCTTGTATCTGTGAAGTTAAGGCTAATATTTTGCCTGCAAACTTTCCATTCTTTCGGAAACTAATTTGATCTCTTCAGTGTCATTATCCTGAAGTAAGCCATCGTTTTGCTCCGAATAGAATGTCAGCTTCGTTATTTCAATATAGATTTCCCTCTCTAACGTTTGCCTTTTACCATTACCTACACCTTCATTTACTACCTAGGTGGCCTCAACCTCTCCCTGACCACTAGCATTAGATATAGATATCTTAATTTACTGGGGGCCTCTTCTATTTAGCTACAATATCAATCATGGATGACCTTGCAATGAGTAGGCCGGAAATTTTACGTTCTCATAAATGAAAAGTAACAGTTAATCTTGTCTTGCCAAACGTATCCTTTGCATGTGTCGTCACTTATATACCAATTTTTGCTACTGTTTTCAAATTGCTACTCCAATATGGTCTTCTGCTATCATTCATTACTCTCCAACACACTGTATAAAACGCTATTATAAGCCTGAGTTATTCCATATAGTTTTCTTCTCCATTCTTCTCAAATTATATGTACCAAGTTTAGTGAGAATGTTGCTCGTAGGACAGAAATTGATTTTCATCATCTATCAAAGGACTGTCAGTTCTCTGAATGTGCGCGATTTGTCATTGAGTCACAACAACTTCACCCTCAAAGTAATTTTACACTCCTCTCTTATCGGTGTAAACATGTGATGCTAATTTTCCATTGTGCTTTAAGTTCCATGTTACATCTTCAGGATTTTACCATTCCCATCTGGCATACCCATACGGATAGTTGTTGTGGTTTCCCCAAAATTTCCTTCTGTGCGTTAAGTAGTAATGTAGAGCAGCAGCTGCTTTTGACACCGGAACTACAGTTTCAACGCTACCAATTATTGGTGGTTGGAGTATACTGAATCTAGATGCAAGCATTTCGAAAATATTTTCAGCTGGTGTGGTTGCACTAAGAGAAATTCTGTAACTGGTTGCTTTTTCTACAATGGAATGACCTCATCCCCAGCAAATACGTAGGACAAGGTTTTATCTGTTACTGGTAAAGCCCTTGCTTTCAGTCGATTCGCCAAGTCGATATTCATTAGAAACACCTGTTTTCTAGCTGGAGAGAATAGCCGTCACTTTGTCTTCCTGAATCTCCAATGCCTATCGTTGTAACTTCATGGTTGGCATTGACAACAGAACAATACAACGTGTACTTTTGTAATTGAAAAAGTAGGAACTACTAGATTCTGGTACTTGCATCACAACATGGTTCTCATATATCGCCCCAACATAATTGGGACAGTTCCATTTGCCTTCAAAATAAAATGCAATTGATTTCCATTTCTCTTTACTGTTAGCCTGCTTAAACGCGTTCTTTCTCAACTCTCGCTCACTCTTTTCTTTTTCACTGGGATTCTTTTGAGGGGATTTCTATAGAGATCTTGTGGTGAGTTAGATGATTCTCACAATAAGATGAATGTCATTCTTGCCACCCAGCAACGATTTGAGAACAGATAAGCGCACAGAAGATAAATATAGCAGCAGAGCAATAAAATTTTTAAACAATAAGAACCAAAACGAGCAATGGAAGCAAATTAAATACCACTATTGCCAATCTCTGTCACAGTAACGTTGCACCATTTTCTCTCTCACATGCTTTCTCAATCCTTGGCCTAATAATAATGCCCCTACATAGTATCCAAAAACAAAAAGAATTAGTTCACCACACACTCCCCCTATTTGAATCTGGAAGATGCCAAATGAAGTTCAAATGTCATCCTTTTCATAGTCAAATGTCCCTTGAACATTGGCTGTAACGTCAATGGCTGCCTTCCTTTTTGGACGAAATTCTTTTGCTTCCACATTCAGCTTCTGATTCTGGATCTCTTTGTAGTTCGAGTGTATACAGAAACTGAATTGGTCTTTCGATGAATGATTTTCCTACTCTTCATCTCACTGCTCTCACGATGCTGTCTCTTCCTGGAAACAAGTGTGTTTTATTTCAGATGGCTCTTCATCTGGCTAGTTTTCCAAAAAAGAGCATACTTGGTGTAAGTATGAGTATTTCCATGTCATCTTCACAATAGACCAATACACCACTTTAACGAACCGCGGCCTCGGTTTCGCAATGGAGACTAGGCGTGAGCTCGGGGTGAAGGAAAATTCGTCGAGCTTACAACAGCAAACGTTTTCTATACGATTTGACTGTGTTTGAGACTTGGAACTACGATTTCTTTTCGACTTTCTTCGTTGTTTGCTGATTATTTTGTAGCCTATTAACTCGGGAACAGTTGTTTTAAAAACTTGTACAAGTACTTAGCTCTAATAGGCTACAAAAAGTTGAGAGGAACATGGATCTTGAGATGATTTCAACAATGAAGGTGGAAGAGCTCAAGGACTTCCTTCGTTTCCGTGGTTTGAAAGTGACTGGCAAGAAAAACGAGTTGACTGCAAGGGTGTTTGTTGCCTTGGAAAATAGTGTGCCAATAGTAAAAACGGCAGAAGAGGCTGAGAAGGAGATGACTACTTCCTATCAAGACGAGCTTAAACTTGAAGATGGGGTAATTCTACCCGACCCATTCAAACTTGAAAAAGGTTGGTTGAAAGAAGAAGAAGGCATTAAGTTTTGGCCGCTGACATTATACCAAGATGTCTTTAATTTTTTGGCTTTTCACCCCAGTGAACTAGCAAGCAAAGACTTGAGTGATTATAGAACTTCAAAGGCTTATAGTTAACACCCACAAGGATGGGTATCAACTTTGGACTTTCACAATATTAGTGGCAATAGCAAATATTATGTTCTCAAAGGTCAGTGCAGGCCATCACAAAGAATAAGTGATATACCACACAAGCTGTGGGTTTGCATTGTGAAGCAAAGTGGAAAAATAGTTTCATCCCACTGCACATGTATGGCCGGTATGGCTCAAACCTGCAACCATGTTGCTACTGCTTTGTTCCGTTTGGAAGCTTCATGTCGATTGGGCCTAACAAATCCATCCTGCACATTGAAAGCATGTGAATGGCTGCCATCAAACAGAAAAGTCACACCAATATAGATTACGGACATGAAATTGTCCAGGAATGACTTTGAGAAAAGGGGAAAAGCTAAAGGAGACCTAAATCCATCACCAAAGAAACAGTATGACCCTTTGAGTGAGTGTAATTTTAAGCTGTGCCTTGATGATATTGCAACAACTGCATAAGGCCAATTTGTGATGAAACGAATTGCATATTGTTTTTTGCATTTCCAAAATCTGCTTGCCCAACAGTGACTTCCAAACAGAATATTGTCAAGTCATGCAAGTCACACAGTGAGATCTTGCTGGAGCTAGAAGATGCAAATGAATATTTGCTCAGAATACAAAACATATCCAGCAAAGAAATTGCAGATATTGAGAAGAATACATTGGGGCAAAGTGAAAATCCTGGTTGGTTTTCATACAGAAGGCATGTCATAACTGCTTCAAAGGGGCATGATGTGAAAACACGGCTTGCAACATTGAAAAGGTTGTCAGGGGAAAAAATTGACCTTGAGCCATTATTTGCAAAAAAATTGCTGGCACATCACATGTTCCATCAGAGTTGCCAGCATTAAAATATGGTAGGTAAATGGAAGGAGATGCTGCCAATTGTTTTGAGGAGATTTTTAAGCTAACACACAGAAATGTGACAGTAAGAGAGTGTGGGCTTATTCTGTGTGAAGAGATACCATTCGTTGGTGGGAGTCCAGACAGAATAATAGAATGTGATTGCTGCGGAAAGGTATGTTTGGAGATCAAGTGTCCTTATTCAATACGCCATTTAGCACCACATTATCCAGAAGCCAGTCTTTCTTACATGAACAGGGAAAGCAATGTTTTGATACTGAAAAAAAACTCATAAATACTTTACTCAATGTCAAATACAAATGGTTACTGCCGAAGTTACAAAAAGCTACTTTTTTGTTTGGACAGCTCATGGCAATATCCTGGAGCAAATTGATATTGACCAAACTTTTTGGTCAATATTGAAGAGTGACTTGACTGAATTTTATGTAGATTTATATTTGCCATCAATTTATGAAAATAACTCTTTGTAAGAGACAACAAGGACATGTCGATCAACTTGATATTTTCTAACAGTTTCTTAAATTTTGGGGTGTCTGGTACCAAGGTTTCTTATCAAGAAATGTGTAGTGGGGAAAATAGTGAAAAGTATACTTTTTCGGTATATACTATTAGTTTACCACAAAGGTAAAAGTGAACTGCATGTCACTGAAAAAGTCAGGCCACTTAGCAAATTTCCATGTTGAGTGTTTTGCACACAGGAGAAAATGAAAAAGGGCCCTCATCATTTTGGCTACTGGGGTAAAAGTACTAATTTCTTTGTCACTATTGGGACAAGCAAAAGGGCCCACTGGAACTTAATTTTCCACCAGTAAGCACATTAAAAAAATACGTAATGGTAACTGTTGAAAGTTTATTTTATTAAAGGTGGTTGCAAATTACAAAGGGCACCACATGTACGAATTATTGCATGTGGTAACATATTTTCAGGCATAACATTCTTCAAAATATTAAATTCTTTAAGTCTATTTATTGCACGTTCCATATGTATTCTCACATTGGCAATTTCTTTTGTTTTCTTGCATTTAGCGGCAGTCATCTGTGCTTTGACTCTTGCTCCAGGTGGTACAAACAGTTTTCAACAGTGCAGCAAAAGATTTTATCTTTTATCTGAAAGCCTCGATCTGCCAAAACTTCATCCTGGCAAATATACTGATCAGATGTCCTGCCCCCATAACAATCTGACAAGTACATTATGAAGCCATTTGGAGAAATACAAACTAAAAATTTCAAAGTGTTATGTTTTTTTATAATCAGACCATGTTGCTGCTTGTTCATCCAAAGATTTAGGTCTCTCAATATAAACTTCTGTGCAGTCAATGATGCATCTTGTATGTCTATATTGCTCGTGAAACATTTTGGGCAAGTTGGAATAAACTGCTTCCTTTGGCAGCCATACTATAAGAGCATTACCAAGGAGTTTTGATAGCAGTCTCACCCATGTTGTGAAAATACTTGAGCATGTACCTTCAGAAATATCAAACCTGTCAGCTAAATCTTCATTAAACAATCCCAATCTTAAGCGCATGAGCACCAACAAAAATTAGTTTTTCTCTGTGACTTTGATGGATCTTTTAGGGCAGTTCTTTTGTATTTTGTGGAGACAATGTTTTTCTTTCCTCTCCAGTATACAATCTTTGGCAAACATGGCAGTATCAACAAAAACAAAGCATTGAAAAATTTAATGCTTTGAATGCCTGTATAAAATTTCATCTTGGCATCAGACTTTATCCTTGTCCAGGTAAAAGCTTTTGCTTCTTGTTTTTTCTGACGAATGTGATTTGCATGTTCCTGTGAAAGGTCAGTAACACTTGCTTTCAGTCGGTCCCTTTCAATAGCCAGAGATTTCACTGCATTTACCAAAGTCCCCTATCAGGCAACTCTTCTTTGGACATTCCTCACATTGCTGGCCTTCTTTTTCAAGTGACTCTGGTTCTTCAAGTGGATTGTCTGTGTTGGAATCCTCACAATCCATTTCATTATGATTTGCATTACTTTTTTCCAAAGTTTCACTTTGAGGAGGCAATTTGTTGTAAGTAAGAGGTCTTCCCGCTTTTTTAACTGGCAATTCATACCCAATGTTTATTGATGGGTTTGCATTTTCGACTGTTGGCATCCCATCAACAAAATGTTTGGAGCAGACCATGTCGAGTTTTCCTGGTGTCCACGAAGTGTTTCTTTTGTTGGTTCGCTTCATCAAACGTATCCACTCTTTCCTTGATTCTTGTTTCTTTAAAACACTTGGAAACTTATGTAACCAGAAAGGTTGAACACAAGGGCAATCTTGATGAGCCTGCATGAATTTCGCATTGTTCTTTCCTCCATTTCTTCAGTCTGTAATTAGTATTCGTGCAGCCAACAACAGCGCAGTTCCCATTCGTCATATTCTTGTTCTCTTCTCCTTCCCTTGCGATAAAATAAGCGTTTCTCATAGCCTATCAGAGCTAAGTACTTGTACAAGTTTTTAAAAAAGCTGTCCCTCCTAATGTTGCTATAGCATCGCACAAAGGCCAGCATTGCTAGCATCCACTTGCAGTTCAAATGACAAGATGAAAGTTGGGTAAGCAAGTGGCGTAGGTAATACAAGACAGTCAATTAACTTATTCAATGCAAGACAATCAATGGGTTAGGTAGAGCTACGTCTTGGTGCATTTGATTGTCCTGACTTCATAAATTCACGTCCATTACCAGGTTTGGTTAAATTCTGTAGTAGTTAGAAAATTGTTTGCGCAACTTGTGAAAAGTTCTCATTATATTTCCTGTAGTGAATCAAAAGACCAATAATTCTGTGCACATCACCAACTTTCTTGGTTACTTTTTGTTTGATTATGTTTGTGTAATATCCATTTGCAGAAACAATATGTCCTAGTACTTGACTTCATTCTTAGAAAGTTCACATATCTTTGCCTTAAGCTTAATACCTTTATCACGCAACCTCTTGAATACTTCACACAGGTGAGCTAAGAGTGATTCAAAATCAGGCCTGTAGTCAGTGACATCATCTAAGTAGTAGATGCACATAGTATATTGCAATCCCACTTGGTATTGTTCCATGTACCTCTGAAAATTACCTGGGGCATTTGTCAATCCAAAGGGTATGCGTATCCACTGGTATAGGTCCTATGACTTTATAAATGCTGTCAAATGTTTATCTTCTTTCTTTTTAACGCCTTGATGGTACACCTTGCCTTGATTCAACAAAGAAAATGATTTATTTCCTCCTAACTTTTCTAGAATATCTTACACACAGAGTAGTAGATGTCTAACAGGGTCTGTGCTCACGTTCAACTGGCGGTAGTCAATGCAAAGTCTCAAGTCTACCATACTTCTACGGTAAACATACTACGGGATTTGAATAGTTAGGTTGTGAATGGGTGACCCATCCTCTATTGAGGAGATCTTCGTAGTTCTTCACTTTCGGATATAATGGTTTTTGCACTGCATTGTATGTTTTCTGATCTGGTGTTTGATTTTGCAGTGTAATCGGCATTTGCAGCTCCTCTGCACATCCTAAATCTCCATCACTGGGTGAGAATACATCACGTTCTTCGATTAGAACGCTTGCTGTCAGTTCTTTTTGTTCTACTGACAGATTACGTAGGTCACATTGATGAAAAATGTCTAGCGATCTGTTGCTTTGATATCAATGATACTTGTTCTGGTTGTACAATGTGGCGTGTGAATTTCATCTGGCCTTATCAGTGCCAGTTTTTAATTTCCCCAACATGGATGTTATCGAGGTGATGAGCTCCAACCGTCCCAAGATTGTCCTTCCTTACAAAGATATGGGACGGTTTGTAGTGTTGTCTATCTCTAATTTAATTCTACTGGATGCAACCCTGGAGATTCGTAGCTACATATGTGAGAGCTCTAAGCCTGGAGGGAAAATATCACTTTCGTCTAGTTCAAAGAGAACCGGCGTTTTTGCTTCCACAGTGTAGCACTTAGTACGGCCATTTATACCATACTTTTGCTTAGTCTTTGTTATCAATTTCCTGTTTGGTGGCCTCACTGTGCTCAGAAATCCATCTTGAACGGTCAAGCAGTCAATTAAGTGTTCTATATCACCTGCTTCCTCATTAGGAAAGATTGCATACATTACCTCCAGATTATTTGATGCTATACCTCCGTCTATTATTTTTTGATTTGCAGAATCAATGTTGGACTTTCTCCGGACCAATTCTTACAGCACATTGTATCCTAACTGTGGTCTAGAAAGTCTGGATTTCCTCACCTGAAATGGTACTAAAAGTCCTAGGCTGTCTTAGCCCCACAATTTGAACTCCAGCTCAGCATATCCATAGTAAGGAATAAAAGAATTATTGGCTGCACGCAATTCAAGCTCAATTTCCTCACCCAAATGCTCTTCTAAACTTTTTACTTCTAGTTGTGGGAAATTGTCAGTCAGATACTGTTGAGACATTATTGATATTTGGTAGCCAGGAAACAAATGTCGTATTTCCAGTCAATAAAGCATTTTTCACTCTAACAATTTTGATTGGTTTTCAATGCTTTACTGGGGGGTAATATGGCTAACAAAAGCTGTTTTTACTTTGTTTGCATTGTCAACGTTCATAGCAAGAGCTGTGATTGCTACACACAAAGCTGTATGACATGGCCAATGTCATAGTTAACATTTCGTGCTACAATAATAAATTGTTTGTGAACTGCTTTATTTAAAAGTAGATCCTGGTTCCAAAGCGTTAGTGCAAAAATTACAGTATTTTGGGGATAACTCTTCAGCTAAGCTTCACCCCCTGACCAAGCAGTTGATGTTTTCCCAGGCACTTTCTTGCGCCCCATGCAAATTACTTACCTGGACACAGTTAGCAACTTCTTTATATGCTCCACTAGCAGTTTTTCCACAGTATTGACTCCTTAGAATTGTTGAGACAGAGAGTTTGACTGGATGCTCTCCAAGTGGGATCTTAGGTGCAAATTTGGGGCAACTGAATTGCTAACCCCATCAACAATATATGCTTCAAAGACCCCTTTTTGGAGTGCACTTCTTTTTGCGCTAGGATATGAAAGTCTGTTTTTTTCATTAGTAATTGTGCCTGCAATTTTAAAATCTTTAATTCTTAGTGTAGCATTTCCTGAAAAGACTTTTGCATATTCTCAAACTCTGCTTTAGATGCTTGAAGTAAATTAACATTAGCATCTTCTCCTTCTTACTAATTATCGTCTCCGTCCAATGTGGGTATATCCTCAACCATGATCTTTTGTAGACCTAACAAAAAGGTTTCACCACTTTCACCAGCTACTTGGCTTTTGATCTCCATTTTTATTCTTTGAATTTTTTCCCTTCTGGCTTCATCCGAACCTATTTTCTCCATTTTCAAGTACGAATTGACTGCAACAAACTTCTCACACGACAATTCATACAATTTTCCTTCCTGTAGCAACTGCAATTCTTCCATTTTTGCACTCGTCTTCGTTTACCACTGCCTGTCAAATTATTCCACATTGTTTTTCTGAAGCAAATTAGTCAACTTATCTTCTTGATGTTACTTTTATCACAAACTCAACCGTAGCCAGCAACCGGAAAACTACCCTCTACTACCAGAATGTTGTATACGGCAGTTCAAAGTGAAGCCAATGAAAATAGTCGATTTTATTACACAAGGAAGCGAATATTTTAAAACGCCAAGCCAATTACACTATGCAGCCTAAAAAACAACGAACAACATACCAATACGGATCTGACGCACAATGTCTCGTTTTGATAATTGACTACATTATCACTCTATCTTAACGGAGTCTGAAATCCCTTGTTAAATTTGAGATTCCATTACCATCTCCTAGTCTTTTTCGATTGTTCTGAAATTGCGGATGAAACAGCCTTGTGTTCACTCCATCGCACCTTCTGGCACTGTTTGCTGCAATACTTCACTGTTTTGCAGTTTTTACATAGCAAGAAACTGTTATGCGTTTCTAGCAAATGGAAATTATTACAGGATTTATAGTAGGTCGTGTCAATTGTTGAGGCTAAAAAATACCCAATTTCATTAGCTCCTTGTAGCTTCCCTACTGTCTTTTTTACAACCTCTAAAAAAGTAATATGAGCTTCTACAAGTACTTTTCATCTCCTGCATCTTTGCATGTGATGTATTTTGGATGTTGGATCCCTTTGGGTTTTATTCCCCTCTTTGAGAGATCTTTCCCTTAATTTTATAGCCTGTAGAATTTAGATATTCTTAAAGCCTTTTCTGGTTACCACTTCCTGGTTTCTTATTGAAAAAGACATGTAATTATGCAGCACTGTCATGTGAACTGAGGACGGTTAATGCGCTCTTTTATAATGAAAGTAGTTTTGGGTCGCAGGTCCGATCAATAAATTGCACAATCATACCTTATGAATGTTTGCGCAGGATAGCTGTTCAGTAGTTGTCATCTGATTGTCAACAACTTTTATTTCCTGTGGTAAAAATCTTCTATTTCTTTTTATCTGCTTCACGGGTATTGAAGGGAAATGTCGGAAATGTTGACCCTTGTATTATATGCATTAACTTGCCTTAAATTCTAAATGTCATGAATTGCAAATTATCAATGCAACAACTCAATTTCTAAAATGGGAGCTGCTCTTCTACAGCATAGAATATACTGTTCATTCTGAAGTTTTATCATCATGAATTTTTCCTTGTGTAAAATATAGTTTTG
This sequence comes from Cassiopea xamachana, assembly GCA_900291935.2. Classification (NCBI taxonomy): domain Eukaryota; kingdom Metazoa; phylum Cnidaria; class Scyphozoa; order Rhizostomeae; family Cassiopeidae; genus Cassiopea; species Cassiopea xamachana. The sequence continues at coordinate 8,165,386 of OLMO02000278.1, read as the reverse complement.
TCAGAATGTGGTCATTATTTACCTTATGTAGAATATACCTTTTATACAATATGATCATTGTATAAACTTCGAAGAATACGACTTAGTTAAGATTGCCGTTGTTTTGTACAGAATTAGTTCTTTCTGTCATCAACTACAACTTTATATTCCCCATGCATAGTTACTTTTTGCGCATTGAATCGACTTGTACTTAAGAGCTTACGTGGAAAAATAATACTTTTCAATTATGTGACATTTTACTGAGATCCTTCTCTTAATATGGTGTACTTATGAACAAGTAGTACTCTCAAATCCCAAATAAACGGGGGGTCCGAATAAACAGGGGCGTCGGAAAAAATTCCTATGTTGAATAGAGGGGAAGGGTCAAAATATCAATAGAGTCGGAATTTGAGAAACGGCTTAAAATGATTATAAAGCGACGGAAAGAAGAAAACAAGTTGTCATAAAGCATAAAACTAAACCACATACATAATTTTGTCTTGTACATTGGGCGTGAATAGTACTAACAAAGAAAGGAAACAAGATGAGAAGTTTGTAAAAATTTTATTTTCTTTAAAAATGCTGTCTGTAGGTTATTTGAGAAATTAATAAGCGAGGGGGCGTTTATTTGGCACCTGAGAGTATGACAGTTAAACTGGAGTGATGACCCTTCAAAAACAGAAACAGTTAAGTGACGTCAGTATGAACATCTAAAAGAAATTCCATAAAATTGTACTCTTGTAAGAAAAACATATCCTGGCAACGCTTGAAAGATTTCAAGATAATGTTGGTCTATTGTTAGGAGTCATGGCTACAAGACAATATAGACTTACTAACAATGCTATTGATATTATCTCAAACTTAGTTTCCAGCCCTTTGTTCCATCAGAATTGTATAACATTATAGATGAGTAATGGGAATAGTGCTATCGTCTCAAAGTCAACGTGGCAAGAAAGGTAGATATTGCAAAGTTAACGATAGGGAGCGAAGATAAAAGGGAATTAGTACTGCCACAGACGAGTAGCGACAAATTTATAAGAGTAGCTACAGTAGAAATAAGAGCTTTACCAATTGCTAAATGAATACACGTTTTTTTTTTATAAGAAAAAAGTTTATAAGAAAATGAGGCTCAAATCGTCAAAATCTTAAGAAAATCGTAAGAAAATCACGAGGCTCAGTTTCCAAAATTAAGTGTTTTTATAGGCCAAAAATCGGAAATTTCGTCGTTATTGCATTCAAAATGTTAAGGATGGAATTCAAATTCAAGTATACTATAGTATTAACGAAAGTGTAAAGCACTCTAGCCAGTTTATGTCAGCAAAAGTTAAGAAAAATTTAAGAAAATCTGAGGCTCAATTTCGGAAAAAGTTAAGAAAATTGAGGCTCAGGCAAAATAATGATTTTCTTATAAAAAAAAACGTGTAAATATACAAGTAAATGAAACTGTATAAAATGAAATCAGTTTAGTCACAAAGCTCATAGCAAAATCTCTAAATATCATATATCCAAAAATACAATGTATTTACCTAATTTTTATGTACACTTGTTTTCCAAACACAAAAACACTTTCATTCCAAAATCACAAGCCTGGCATATTTCTCTAATCTGCTGAAATAATTGTTTGAGATAGAAAACCGAATTGCATAAGAAATGTAGGCAAATTGTTTTAAACCGATTACGAGTACAATTTATCGGCTGCGATTACAAGGTATTAGCAAGTGTAATACTTTCTTCAAGATTAAATTCTAAGCCAGAATTGTTATGCAATTTGGCAAACTCCTTACTGGCTTCATATCTAGTAAACATGAATGCACAGCTGCCCTTTTGCATCCATTTTGAAGCAGGCTGGAAGGAGAATTTTAAGTGAGGGGGAATTTGAGTGAGCAGCAGGCACAGACGTAGTCATGTTGAGTGCTTAAAGAGTACGTGGAACTAGTTGAGAGCATGCTCAGAAGACAAAACCACAAGTGAAAGTTTGGGCAAGGGTAGGAGAGGATAAGTTTCAAAATTTTGAATTTCATGATAGCGTTTTAGGCCTAACAGAGACCACAAACCAAATTTACCTTGGTATTTAGCCTGAAGTAAAAATATATCAATTGTAAAAACGTAAAGACTAAGTAAATGTATTTTAAGTTATACCGAAACCTACGTCTACACTTAAAAGGATGCTAAGTTGCATTGTGTCATAGCAAAAGGGACTATGATGCGAAAAGATTAGCTTTATCCTCGATAACTCTCTGTAGCTCATTTTGGGGATTTCTGGTGGCTTGTGACCTCTACAGCATGGCGTGAAGTTTCACAATATTCCAATGCAATTGAGAATGATTCGCCGTGATGTAGAAAAATTTGTTGGCAAGCTGAATCAATTATCTACATTGACCAAGAGGGATATTCCATTTACCCCATGCTTCTCATTGTTCATCCAATGCAATATCGTCATATTTCTCTTCCTCTGGTAATAACAAAAATTAATGTCGGTGATGAAGCGGACTCAAAATTTGAGGAGCAGTTCCAACTTGGAAACATAATAACCACATCCTGAATGATGAGAAACGGTAGATCAAAGTTATGGAAATCGGCAGGAATCTCTACTGCATCCTTTCTGTAAATATGACGAAGTCTCTTTTGGAGCAAATAATGTGTAAGTAGCTCACGTTGTGGAGGAGATTAAGGAAGAGACTGTTCTGTAGCATAATGAAGATGCAGCAAAGCTTCCTTCCAAGGATTTTGGTGCCAGGAACTGGCAATGCATGTTGTGTGAAGCAGTCACGGCATTAAAAATTTGTCAGGTTTGCTAAAAATCGTTACTGCGCATCACTATCCAAGGAAGTTCCATAGTTTTATCGTACAGTCTTGAGAAGCAGTTACGATTTTTGTATCATCAAAAGCGAGCGAAGCTACGGCATCTTCGTGGGCTCTAAAGGAGTTTATGCAAGTTCCACTAAAATAATAAAAAGCAAGATGTGAAGCACGCAATTTTGCTAAGCAGTAAATATTGGATAATTCACCTAGATTCCTATCGGATCCCAAGCAAAGACCACAAATTGGTGCTAGAAGATTTTGGTGAGAAACATCGCTTCACAGTCAGGTAATTGGATGCAAAATTAATGTTAAATAATGTTTATTCCTGATTAAGCTCATACTATCAGGTGCAGGGTAACCTACAGGGAAATTTTACGGAAAATCGGTAGGTCCTTCCAAGGGAGACCCCAGCAAAAGAAAACAGCCGTTAAACAATACAACAAAATTTATTGTATGAAGAAGCTAGGATACCGCTGAAGCACTCCATTTTCTGATCTGTTCTGCCTCTCACTAAATACAGGATTGATATTGGAGAAAGGGGGCTTTTTAGAGAAAATTTTGCAATATTTCATGAAATGCACACCGTCCGCCTGAAATCCATTTTTCCCATCATTAGGCTTTTATTTCGAGCCCATCTTCTTCACAGTAGCGCTCCTGAACTTGAAATCTAGTTTTCATGGAGCAGTACTTTTCTAGCATACATTAGCGTATTTGTGTAAGATTTTAGTAATCTTAAGATTTGAATTTAGTTGAAGCATAAGTCTAATTGTCTTTCAAAAACCTAGCATCGCTTTCATAACAAATGAATAGGCATCGTCTACGCCTAATGGATAGACATACCAGAAACATCTACTTTTAATAGCAAATTCAGTTACATAACACTATCTATCACTATCACAATACCAACAGAATACAGTACAAGGGTCCTGAAAGCACCTTTTAGTACAACATCTTTGCTCAGCAGCAAAGATATTTGTTAAAGGAATGATAAAGCAGTTCTTGAAGGATGGCAACACTGCACTCGAAATAGGGAGAAAACTACCTAACGCTTGACTTAGGACTAGAGATATTGGTAAATAAAGAACAATGAATATCAACAGATTAAAAGAGAAGGAAAGGTTTAAAATGGCCTACTTGAGCGCATCCCAGCACTTGACTTTGCCATCTCTTGAGCAACTTACAACGATCAACATAGCGTTCTTGCTGTATGCATCTTTTGCAGAGATTTGTAATGCCTCTATTCTAAAAATGAGTAGTGAATATTTAGAAGAAATTGGAAGTTTCGCAGCAGTATGCATGCTAATATATAAGTCATATCAAATAACATGTAAAACGTGCCAGTTTACATCTGATTTCTGTACTAACTTGCAATACGCATAGAAAAGCCAAGAGTAAACTTTTCATCGATACTTAAAATTGAAACAATCTCTGAACTCAGCAGTAGTAAAATATATTAACTAACTTAGTTTAGGAAATAAGGGCTATTGTAAACAATGCCGGTTGCATGAAATTTTGTATAACATAGCATGCTCTCATATGACATAATGCTCAGAAAATGAAAGAATAATCAATTTATATACTAATTCACTGAATTGAGTTTCTATGAATTAAAAATAGTTTCGAAAATACCTAACAAAAAGTTTTGCACAATAAAGAATCTTTCATGCTTTCTTGTTAACAACACCAGTAAGATTAGTTGAAAATTTGAGCAATGCCCTCAACTTACCTGTCCCTGTGTCCTTCGAGGTTTCTTGTATTTTCCCAAGTATCTGTATCCCAAAGTGAGATAACGTTGCCATAACAGCATGCCAAGATACCCTGTGTGATTTTTGAGGTGTATTTACTTAGACAAAATGAAAATATTCAAGCATTACACTTAAGGTATTGCTTGTTGCGAGTAGCCAGAGTATACAAATAAGGAGAGCAAACTGCAAAAGGTATCCTAGTTCTTTGAATGTGTATAGCAATTTAGGGATTTTCATGGTTTCTCCAGACAACTCTTGTCAATATTCGGCTTAACTGAATGATTAGGCTAAATCTACGTGGCAATGAAATGATAACTTTGAAAGAGATAATAGCACATGTAGGGCAATATATAAACTGAAGCATACCTGGTAATACCCTATACATGTAATAGGAAATAAGCTTGTCGCAGAGACTAATATACACCTCAAACACTCCATTGTTCTCATATTCCACATTCGAATTGTCTAAAAGAATGAAAACTTAACCGTAGATAGTAAAATCATTATATCTACAATTCCCATAAATGATTACAAAACACATCAGAACAAACAAATTTCCATCCCAAATCAATATCTAAACTTTATTTCTAGCGCCCTCATTCCCTGATGTTCTTTAGAAGGGCAAGGAAAACTAAATATCTCTCGGGATAGAACATATTGTTAAGCAAAAAAGGAAATAAAGAAAGAAAATTACGACTTTTTCTATAATATTTAATATGCTTCAAGCTGTTTTTTGAAATCCCTAAGGAAGTAAGGAAGGTGCTCACTGGAACAACAACATCTAAAACAAATTTACTACCAAACATTGTGGCCTGCCAGATCGAAATTCTATAAATTCCTAAACCGAGGCTCAAAAATCCCAATATCCATTGTTTTCAAAGCTCGAATTCCCAAGGTTCAGTTGTGTTTAATGGCGTCATTTACCACATTATCATTACCATTAATTCTATAAATCGTATGTGATTATACATACTGTCAGGGCTCTTGGGCCCAATGGAATAGAGCGATGGAAGCCGGTTGACAGACATTGAGTCAGGGGCGTTGCCCTCTGAGCAGATTTTTAGAGCTATATCCTTAACCTTAGAAAAACACCCCTTTTGAATATAATGATAGGTCCATTCTTTATAGAAAGAACTACCTCTGCGTACTTATTTCATTTACATATTTTGTGTTGGGGTATTTGGAAAAGTTGCCAACAAGCAAAATCAAGAAAAGGATAAAAGATAATGAGTTAAAGAAACGACTAAAAACTATCTGGAGAATTTTCCACAATTCCTAAGATTTATCACAAGATTTTTTGGGAGAATTAAACCCCAAGAAAAACCCCATAGGCCTCAAAAATTCTAAAAATCTTGGGATAAAATCCAAAGTCTATCAACCCCTGCAAATATCAAACGGTCTGCGTTAAAGGCATTAATTCTTGATTAAAATAGATAAGGAAGATAGTTGAATGCCGTAAATTCTCGAATAAACCCCTGGAGGCTTATTCGAAAACATGAATTTTTGAGTGGGGGCTTAATCGCGGAGATAGCTTAATTGAGAAGGGCTTATTTCAATGTTTGGTAATTTCTTCAAATGTTGACATTCAAAAACGACATATTTTTCTCAATGAACATTACAAAAATTACAAAAAGGTTATTTTGCAAATGAAATGTATTATCCAATAATGAAATGTATTATTCAGGTTTCTGTCTGCTTTCTTGTCTCCAACCAAATGAAGTAATACTGTATAGCTATTTTCATGTGGAGGCTTTCTTGAAAAAATATTTTATTCTAAAAATAAGATTTCATTCTACAATTAAGCTTCCCTTGAATAAGGCCCAATGGGGGCTTATTTAAGAGATAGGGGCTTCAAAAACGATTTCTTAGATGGGAGCATATTCAGCAATGGGGGCTTAGTCGAGAATACCAATTCCAAAAGAACATCTAATGCATGATTGAAGTCATGCCGCATATATTCTGAATGATACATGTGATCTATTAGAGAAGGCCTAACGAAGGCTAAACTTAGTACATTAATAGGTTGTTTGAGTTACAACAAAAGAAACATCTGAAGTCAGCAGCAGTTGCTAAATTAAGATATCCATAGATTTCGTTATCAGAAGATCGCCAAAAGACGCATACCTTGTCTGCTGAGCCCGTGAAAACAAAACCCTTGTCCGGATCAAAATCGATACCAAATATAGCAGCTGCATGACCAACGAGTGTGCCTTTCATTCTGCAATGTCTTATGTTCCATATACGGGCCTTGAAATCAAGAAACTACTCTAGTTAAATAGAGAATGCACTAAGATAGTATATTTGATAAATGGTAGTATTGTAATGGAATAATATGTTGAATCTCAAAAGTCACTGTTTTCTATAAGAATTTGGTATCAATTAATCCGCGCATGAACATTACAAATAAAAAAATATTTGAAGTTAGTATAGTTCTACCTACAACTTAATATATATTGACCATAGATTTTTGTATTGCAAAAAGACATTTTACCTTTTAATTTTCATTTTTATTTTATTGATAACGGCTTTTAACTTAGGGTATTTTCATCCTGTACAAAGATTTGTACTATCATGTGTAAAGTCATATAAAAGAGTTTGCATGATGTAGCTGAAATGAAAGTTGGTAACCTATCCCAAGGGTATAATAACATCACTATATACAGAGTGCCAAAAGTCACCAACAGAACTATTTCATGAAGTCAATTTGCACAATGAAGAAATTTAAATCTCTAGAAAGGGCCGTGAGTAAATGTCAAGGTCTATTTATTCTACTTTCCAATTGTTCACAATTTTATACAACCATGTTTGAGAATTTTTCTGTTAGAAATTGTTGCTTCATGGAATTTATCACACATTATAATTATCATATCCATCAAGGGAACTTCCAAATGTTCTTTCACTCCAACTGTGACAAGTGAAAACTCAAGAAATAGCCAACGCACCGTCTTATCAACAGACCCACTGACGAGGAGGTCTCCTTTCTGTTGAATGCACCAAACACCCCCAGTGTGACCCAGAAATGTCCTGGAAGCGAAGAGATCATGCACAAATCAAGAAAAGTGATACTGAATATGTCATTATATGCAGCCGATAGTAAAAGGGTAGTGAACTATAACTCTCGTGATGATTTGAAAGTAAGCTATAACTTTGTAATGAACTATAACTGTAAGTTATCGTGAACTATAGCTTTGTTCCAAAAAAGGCGAATTGTATCTTCTTCGCCATTGCAGGACGCTAATCTAGCTATGCTAAAATCATAAATCGATCAAAAGTAAGTTTTAATCTACATAATGACGAATAGAAGATAGCAAGTTGACAATCGTTGCAAAGCTGCCGGCAACTTTTAGGTCTAGGCCAAGAAAATCGCTGTGCAAACTGGGTCATTTCCAGTAGCTGTTTCCAAGCCTATACGATCAAAATCTAAAATCAAGGGAGAAAATAGAATCAATAGTAAGTAGCTTGTGCTCCTATCCTGGTTATTTTTGAAGTCATTTGAGTATTTCAAAACAACAAACCTTGCACATGTCCCTGTCCTGAGATTCCATATCTATTATGAAAATTGAACACCGTTTTCACGCAGTATCTCATATAAAAACACTAACAAGAATCATCAAGCGCGGAATATTACTCGCAAGTGTCAAATAAGCAATGTGGTCCTAATAAACAGGGGGTTCTTACATAATTCCAAATTTAATAAACAGAGGGTCAAAATAAACAGGAGGGGGTACAGATTTGTGAAATGACATAAAATGATCGTAAAAAGACCGACAGAACAAAAACAGACTTTCATATAGCAAAAAACTAAAATATATACAGAAGAAAGTTATTTTGCCCTGAAAAGTGCGGATGAACTTAAGACAAACGTGGGTCCTAATAAGATCCAAGGGGGTCGCAAGAAATCAGAAAGATTAATAAGCGGAGGGGCGTTTATTAGGCACCTAAAAGATCTGTTTTTTGCCCTATGAAGTTCCTAAGGACTTGAGATCCAAGGATATTTAGTCCCTTCTGCTCCTCCTCCGCAGCTGTGATTTCAACACACTTAAAAAAATATATCCTTTCACACTTTTCAATATGCAAAGCTACTTAATTATAATATTTATAAAGTCTGAAAAAGAGGCGATTCATGCAGACAAAAAAATTCAAAAATGACAAGAAAATAATGCAATAAACATCTTAGGTTTTGCAGTTGGTTTTCTCATCAGAACAGAGAAAGCGGATCATGTATTCCCCACTTCTATCTGTTGATAACTACTATCAAGTACCATTGTTTATTTTTTCGATTTGAATCCATTTTCCAGAGGTCAGACACGATCTTTAAAAAATAAAGCAATCAATGTGTGGCACGCAGTTTTTGTATGCAAATGCAAAGCAATAATCAAGGAGGCAAAGTGAATCTGAGAATCAACTCCAGGTCGCAATTTGCATGCTGTAATGCAGATAATTTTATCAACGCCAAATTGGTAGTAAAATACACTGTAGACCCTAAGCGCAGTGGCCACATAAATACAAGTAAACTTAATAAGAAAGTAAATCTGTACAGCCACATAGAATTATCAAAGAGCTAATGCACCATTGAGATAACATGCAAAATGACAATCATAGTCTGAATACCTTAATAGTCTGGTCATTAGAGCAACTTATTAACAGCGTCTTTGACATAAAACGTAGTCCCCAGACTCCTTTCTGTAAAATAATTCAATTCAATAATGTCACAGATGGAGTAAAACTAGGAGGAATTTCATGAAAATACATTCTGCTCTGAAAATAAATACATAGGAACCGGTCTAACGTTTGTTGCTGTTGTTGCTGATGATGAAATATAGTTTCCTGCAATAATAGAAATTTTGGATGACAACTCAAAGGTGCCAGTGTACCCAAACCTCCCAGAGCCTTGAAATATTTCTGCTACATGGAGAACATTAGGCAATCAAACACGTACATAAAAACTACATAGAAAGCAAATGTCTAAGTAAAAGAACAGATTGGAGGTAAGCAAAAATTTATACAAGCAATGCTCACTATTATGCAAGATACTCCTAGTTCCATGGCAATATTTGTTTGACGCCGGCTTATCAAAAAACCCTGCTGTATTTAAAATCTATAGATATTGTTTTGCTTTACTTCTTTATTGTAGTTTTGCTTTAAATAAAATGAAATTAGTAAGCAAAGATATTTTAATGCTGAAAACACTGACAAAAGTGCTCACAACTTTCTCATTTCTAATCGATTGTACACTACATCCTATCAACGTGAGCTTGCTAAAGTCAAATATTCTTTAAACTGAGTAGCATTTCCAGCAAATAGACTAAAATTTAGGATCGCAAAGCATTAGGAAGGCTTCTGACTATTGCAACCTGATACAATGGTAATTTTTAATCAAGTACATGTATGTCAACTTCTATCCCTACTACCTGATCAAAAGCAGTGCAGCTGTGAAGAGCGCTTATGTGTTTTCAGATCTACGAAAATGGAATCTCTGAGGAAAAGGGATTTTGAATTTACAGATAATCAAGCAACCAATTTTATGGGAATGCAGAAGCTGAAAGTATAGTCTAAAATAGTTTTGTGCAGAACTTTTTTATTAGCAATAGATTGCAAAAAGTGAGAGCATTATCCAAATTGCCAGGTCATTGGCACGAAACTTAATGCCATGATTCAGATGATTAAATTTACAAGAGTATTCAGAGAAGAAAATGGCGATTTATCCGAAAAATAATTCATGTATAGCTTGAGGAAGACCAAAGGCTCAAAAACAGCAGCAAATATACGGAAATCCAATCCACAGGCATCAAAAGAGATTGATAGCTGATGAAAAGTATGCAGCATTGCAAACAAGTGAAAATCCATCAAAACTGAGAAAAAAGACGGATGAGTAAAAACTGGTTTTCTAGTAAATACGCAATGAATTTTTAATTTGCATACAACAGAAGCACAAAGTTGAGGAATGATTCAAAATCAAAATGCTAGAGATACTGATAGTAATACGAGATAACCTTCAACTAGAAAGAATTGTGCATATACTTTAGGAAAAGCTGAAATCCTTGCTCCGATAAGCACTATAACAATCAACTTTCCATAAAAGCCAAAATCCCAGTCACATTGGAATTTTTAATGTTCCAATGTCAATAAATATTGCAATTGCATTCTACTTAAGATTAAATTTTTCTGCAGTTTCTATTATTCCATACAATATACAATTTCCAGTAATGAAAATGAGCTATTCCTATCAAAGCTAACGAAAACTTTTTGATCAACAAATCAATACAACCGACTATTTGCGACACAATAAATTATCAAAATACTAGAAAAGTACCGATTTACAATCAAATTTTGATGATTCATTGCAGGTGCATGCACAGTCGGCTACTAGGACAAACGTTCTTGGTTAATATAGCAATAAATGATAAGTCAACCTACGGAATGGCCTTTTAGAGTCTGAATCAGGTCTCCACTTTCAAGGTTCCAGATCCTGCGAAAAACAATTTGCTCCAACAATACGCGGAAAGGACCCATAAATTATAACCAATTCATTGAAAAAATAAGCCCTTCAATGAATTCTCAATTTTCCTATGAATTTATGGATTCATAACTATGAGCTAGTGAAATAATTTTCAACAAACGAAGGATTTTAAACATTAGTTTAAGTGGAAGTAACTTTAACAAAGCAGAAAAAATCAACTTCTTACTTTATGGTTTTGTCCACACTACCACTTGCTAGCAAATTCTTAAAAAATTGAACGGTAGTAACACTGAAAGGAAATATATTAAAACGTTGTTTGGTTTAAAAGACTGTCGTTGATAGTAGATTGCCTAACAACCGTCATACCATCACCATTATAATAATACTCATCATCATCATAATCATCATCATAATCATCATCATCATCATCATCTTCTTCTTCTTCTTCCCCATTTCGCTCCAAAGGGGGCCTAGGACTGACCCTGGAGTCAATTTATCGCCTGTCAGTTGTTTAAAAGTGGGGATTGAGTCGGCTACTCTCAATCGACTCTGTTATCCCAAGTGGTATTAGGCAGAACTGTAGCGTGAGCCATTGAACCTACTATTCTCTGAAGTGGCCTGGTTGGACAGTTTGCGACAGGTCATCAACATCTGCCCTAATTCTGAATCTCTGTGACATACATCACTATTAATTTAAGGATGCACTTGTCCGTCTGTGCCCTCTCATCACCACGTGGAGGTCTCCAACCATGGGATAGTCATCATAATCATCATAATTTTTTTCAAACTTCATCATTTATATAATATTAGATCTACAAATACAAATCTCACCAAATAGGTAATCTGTATTTGGCTGGCTTACAATAATACATTAAATTTAACAAAAATATGTACATATGAAATAGATTATAATAAAAGAAAAATATATACTAAATGTAGTTCAGTACAGAAGCAGTAGTAATATTAACTAGTATGTTCAGTAACTGAGAAGATCTGGGTTGCACCATGGTTTGTTCCTCATGCAAAATATGTAAAAGGTCGTGCAAATTGCAATAGTAGATAGCTTGGAAATAGTGAAATTGAGATGTTGACGACAGAGCGGAAACGATGCACGCATGCGTATTACAATTTTTCATATAACAAAATGGCGCGAGGCGCGAGGAACATCGAGGAAGAGGAGAATTTACATTCACTGGCACAAGCAGGAAAATATCATTACCCTGTCATATTACTGAATCAAATTTTCTCGACAAATCATGGTGAAACAGTTCTAGCCCTTCGAAATCAATGAAAATTGGTGTTGCTGTCTGTCCGATTATTTCATCTTCGTCATCATCATCGAGCAACAAGTCTTGCGATGCATCTTCTTCATTTCGATTTGCATCTTTTTCGTCGTCAGTTAACAGACCCTCATTAAACGCTTCTGCAAGCTCTTCCACGCGATTTGAAAGGAAGTTATGGCACTTCTTGCACTTAGTATTGCCGATACAAATGTCGTAGTAGCTGTGTCCACAGTGCAGCACTTTCCATGGAATACTACTAGGCCTACCTGTTTTGTCACCATCATGTGTTCGAGCAAGACATCGGTCATGGTCTTAGTGTATCATTTTGTTAATCTTAGGTCTCCATAAATGGCCCAAAAAAGCATTTTACGATGGGAAACATTTAATTTTTTTCCCTAGATCAGAATTTTGACAACGTGACTTGCTGTATTCCATCCTTCGATTTTCGAGCCCCCATTGCGCAGGCGTGCATCGTTTCCGCTCTGTCGATGTTGACTATCAAAGCCTAGTTTGGTACACATTGTGAGGAAGGATTCTGACCACTGACCAAATTTGCAAAGACAGCTTATGGAAAGATAGATGAATTCTACTGAGTGATAGTCATTGCTGAGATCAGTTAGGAGGGAACGATATTTGAGTTCTTTGCGACAAGCATTATTTGCTAGATTTGTCTCAAAGCCTACAGTTAATTCAGTGATGTAAAATTTATCAGCAGTGGAAAGAAGCATGTCAGGCCGAAGGCTATCACCCGTAGTATTATAAGAAGACAGGTAACCAGGAAGATCAACGTACAATTTTGATGAATCTACTGATTGGAAAGTTTGAGCTAGGAAACGTAATGCGGAATTATTTCTCCATAATCATCATCATCATCATCATCATCATCATCATCATCATCATCATCATCATCATCATCATCATCATCATCATCATCATCACCATCATCATCATCATCATCATCATCATCATCATCATCATCATCATCATCATCATCATCATCATCATCATCATCACCATCACCATCATCATCATCATCATCATCATCATCATCATCATGCTAATAATACTAATCATCAATACCAATGCGATCACGTAGCTGGGGGCATTAACCTGGTGTGGCAAACTTACACTTACCCTCACCTTGGGGGACCAGGACTTTACGCAGAAAACAAGCGCCAAACAGAGAAATTCTCCAACAATCCTGTTGGGGACAAAATCACCTTTCCTCACCTTGATGAGGCATTACCATTCCGCCACCCTTTCCTTCCACCTAAACCCTTCCCTTCCCCCTACACCCTTCCCTTCCCCTACACCCTTCCCTTCCCCCTACAGCAACATACTTGCAGAAATGTCAAGATAAAAATGTATTGAAGCTTAAAGGAGTTTATTAATTTTCAATCAAAGAGACTTTTTCAAACATTTGGATCATACCTCGCAGTATGACCATAAAACTCTGTAAGAGTGCAATGCCCTTTGCGCCAATTGTCATCTAAATTCTCATATCGTAAGTATGTGTCTTTCCAGGTGACAGATGTGCGATATGAAACTGAAAAGTTAAATTGAAATGTTAGTCAAGCAGCAGCTCCTTAGCTAAAGTATTTCGTATTTATGAAACAAAATCTGAGCATGGATTCACCTGAAACCTAAAATGCTAACACAGCTACAATTCATCAAAAATAACCTGCTAGCAACAGGAATTGACTGCTTCGATACTGTTCTAAGTTCACTATGTTAAAAAAGTAGTTATTTTATGTTAGCTACTATCTAAAAATGAGCGAGGTAGCATAGTGGTTAGAGCGCATGCCTCCCATGGGAAAGGTCTACGGCTCGAGCCCGACTCGATGCCCTGAATGAACGCTCGCTCACTGTTCACCCAGCGGCAAATGGGTACCTAGTGGTAACACTGGGGAGAGAAAGGCGGCGAGGAAAGGATCTGGCCACCCTACCTCACAAGCTGATGGCTCAGGATAAGTGTTCTCTCTAACAGGCACTCCCCTACGTACGAAATTATACGGGGCTAACTTTACTTTCTACTATCTACAAGTATTCTTAGATTCAAAAAATTTATGAATACCATAAAATCCGGAATATAAGCCCTCCTGAACTTTGGTCCACTGTAAAAGAACCAAAATATTCTTCCTAATATATTCCCCAGAATATAAAGCCATGTTCTTACATTTGGAACGTCGTGTGCATAGTTAGGATAATGAATGGACTTGGACAGAGCATACATAGAGCCTCTGTATTTACTTAAGTCCACCAAAATATGCTTACGAACCACTAAAAGCCCAGGGCTTGTATTCGGAATTTAATAGAATAAAATGGAAACCAACTATAATAATCGAATTGTTATGCTAAGTAACATGAGAAAAACTATTCTCTTCAAAAGACTAATGATCATGAGCAACATTTCGAACTCAATAAAGACAAGTTATAGTGAGATGGAAATAATAAAAATCTCACCTTGACGTTGAAGGCATTTCTGTTGCCATACTTCGTCACTACTTGCTAACTCTTCCCATGTCGTGCACACCTGTGACAAGGAAGAAAGGAAACATCTACAGAAGCAATGTCTTCAGAATGTAATGTCTCAAGTGCATTCATAAACAAACACAATAAGAAAAACACACGCAGGCAAACATGCAAACAAGAAAAAGGTGCAAAAAGCACGCCTATGGTTCTCTGCCAGTGGAATCAAGAGAATTCCCCAACTGCAGTAGATACTATTTTTTAATAGATGCTAACCGCTTGCATTACTATTTGATGCAGGCCAAAGTATCGAATTGAGAACATTATGCAGAAGATGCATGATCAACAAAGACACTTCACCTGTAACAAAGAACAGCAAATTACTTAAGCAAAGAACACTATTGATTTTCATAAAAACTCATTATTTTACCATAATTTCCGGAATAAAGCGACGGATGAATGTAAAAAAGCTAAGTTGATACCTTTGCAACTTGAAGAAGCTCGGCAGGTGAAAGATATGATAAAATCTTAATGGACAAGTGTCGTGGAAGCAGAGAGATGAAGTCTCGATACAGTCGTACCTAAAAAGAGATTGATATATGTAGTTGATAAGCAACCTCCATATGATGGGATTCTGATATCCATGATGAGGAAGACGGTGGGATAAATTAAAGAAATCATCACGAAAACATATTCCTACACAGAGAGAACCGAATGTCAATTTCAGAGGCCTCATTTTAAAATAACATATCATCACATTTCATTGCTATAAAAACATATTGCCAACCATTGATTTCATTTAACAGTTAATTGATCCGTACAAAGCCAGTAAGACATGTAATAAAATACAATCAGCCAAAGGCTTATAACGAAAAGAAAAGCCGTATTTCGATAACTCTACTAGATTACAATATACCATATATAATTGCTAGCGACAGTAAACTTACGGAAAGCTTCAGTATACGCACTTAACAGAGCTATCAAGAATTTATGAAAAATTAGCTATCTCTCAAAACTGTTAAAAATTCCGAATATGCGCTTGGCTTTCTAATACATATCTCTCAATGACAAAATGCCGTCCAATGAATGGTGCCAAAGTATTCAAGTGAAAAGTATACTCATATAAATACAAGTAATTACACTAACTACCAACTTGCATATAGGTAAAGGTAGTGCCGTGTAACTTTGTACGTAGGGGAGTGCCTTTCAGAGAGGAAACTTACCCTGAGCCATCGGCATATGAGGTAAGGTGGCCACTTCCTTTCCTCGCCGCTTTTATCTCTTCAGTGTTGCCACCAGGTACCCATTCGCTGCTGGGTGAACAGTGAGCGAGCATTCAGTCAAGGCCTGGCGACGGACTTGAACCTCATACCTTGGCACAGGAAACATGCGCTCCAGCCGCTATGCCACCTCACCCATAATTATATATACACACACATACATCTATATGTTATAGATCTACTACCACCTCAGACTATTATCACTTGAAACTATTGTAGTTTCAAGTTGCCAAGAGCAAAAATGACAGAAATCTCTTTGCTTGTACTACCATTAGTATGGAAAAATATACGCAAAATCAAGACAAGGGCTTAATTTAATACCTAAGCACAAATTAACACTTCCATTTACTAAAAAGCAAGAAAGGTGCATTACAAAGTTTGAATTAGATATTTCGTAGAATAAGTAAAGTAGCATTCGAAATTTCATACCATAATCAATCCATATAGCAAGTAGATCTGACTCGTATCCAGTGACTGAACAAACTTCTGCAGAAATTCTTTTCGCTGCCAATCTGCAAAATTTCTCATGAATTTAGCAATGAGCATAATACACAACATCTGCCAACAGATACTCTTCAAATTGCATCGTAGTAAAAATGCACTCAATTTCTATACTGGAATGCATCCTAAAAGTAATTTCATGTAATCTGAATATAAAGATGCATCTAAGCTTTAAAAAAATTGATTCATTTTCGATTACTTTTCGTAAGGAAAAACATTCAAAAATTATTGGATAACAACAAGGAACAACATATTGTGAAACAAAGTTTGTGTCATTACGTTGACCAATGCATACTCACAAACAACAAGCCTTACTTTGAAGGGACCATACAGTGGTTCAGCGTTGGCAGTCATGATAAAATCCTGTGCCTTATTCTGAATAAAAACCTAATATCTTAATCTCACGTTACGCATGAAGCATCAGAAATATACAAAATTGACTTTTGACAGGGCTATGTCATATTTTTAACAATTGATAAACAATGGAGGTGTTTGATAACAGGATATTACAACTCAGCAGGACATTCCAGTGCTGCATCCGCTCCAATTCCATGACATAATATAAATATTTTTTACCATTCCATCTGTCTCTAAACCATTCAATGATTTGTCTCTTGTTACATTTCTCTTTGTATTGACCTGCACGTGATGCTATTCCAAGCGATGTATTACTCTAGAATACAAAACAACGAGTAATCCTAAACAACAAGAAATTAGAATGTATCAGAGAAGAACACCTGCCTACTTTTATTGGAAACAAAGTAATAAAATTATTTTATGCTACTCCTAAAATTTTTTTTTTAGTAGTCGCTCATTATGTTTATAATGGCCTATTATAAAGTGCCAAATAAACGAAGGCTGCTAATAAACAGGGGGTCGGAAAAATTCTAAAATTTAAAAAACGGGAGGTCAAAATAAACAGGGGAGCTGGAATTTGAGAAAAGGCTTTAAATGATTATACAAGGACGGAAAGAACACAAACAGATTTCCATAGAGCATAAAACTAAAATGTATACAACGGTACGCTATTTTTCCATAAAAATCAGGCTAAATAGTACCAACAAAGTAAGGAAATGAAATGAGGGGTTTGTAAAAAACTTCCATTTCCTTAAAATTAATACACGGGGGTCCTAATAAGGTCCGGGGGGCTGGAAAAAAAATCGAAAAATTAATAAGCGGGGGGATGTTTATCATCATAGACTTAATCAGCAAAACGAGTCAAGATTATAACTGCTATTCCTATGTGATAAAAGGCAAGAAAATGCTTTGCTTATCTTTTCCCTTGAGATATACTATAGAGAGCCGATTCTTAATCCAACTACCCACAACATACTCTATTATCATATGAATTTCTGAGCATTTAATATACAAATTATTCTGGCAACTAAGCACAGCATAAGAAAGCATAACACAAAAATGTGGAGCAATTCAGATAAGTAATAACTAAAGTTAGCATACTAATAACTTGATTATTATTAGTATACTAATAGCTCCAGGATTATTTCATAATAAAACTTCTATTCTGGCCCTAGAGTTACAATTAGAAGAACTTCAACAACGTCTACCGTCAACTAAAAGGAATTTTCTTAATGACACGTTGTCAAAGATGGCAATTCAAATAAACAACAAATCATATGAAAAAAGTTGATATTACTGGCCTAAGAAGATTATTAACATTAAGTATAGAATTGCGAATCCTGAGTCAAAAAGGAGAGAAGGAGAGAAGAATTTATAAACCCAAGAATTAGTATAAGCAGAAATTAACAATGATCAACTAGTATATCTTGTGCAATTTCCAAACCAGATATACAAATAAACAATCCTAACATTTAACATTGAAACTAGTCAATGCATTAGCATCGTAAAACAATTAAAAGTAAAGAATACTCAGAAATATCACGATATTACGAAATAGTGAGGCTAGAGCAGTATCGAATACAGCACATTCATTTTCATGAAAGAAACATTAAGCAGCAAGTAAATCCGAATCATAATAAAAACGAATAGATTTGCTGATTCAATGCAAAAACAGAGTCACTACTTGTCAAAATTATGTCATCTTTCGATAATGCACAAAACTATGAATTTCAGTCAAAAACATGATTATGCTACAGTAATCGCTTGTCATTATAAATAAAACATTGCTCTATCTTTTGAGGACAAAAATTTGGGAATTAAGCTCAAAATTACCAATGCTCAGGCTGGAATTGCAGCATAATTCCCATAAAAACAAAACCAAATGCAATTGGTGTTGGGAAAGGTAATTAGCTTCGAAACATTTAGGAAGAGGTGCAGTTGAAATAGAGATAAAACTGATATTTAGCTTTTCAAATAGCTTCAATGTAAAAATGCTAGTATGAATACTATACTATTGCTATGTTACAGCAGAGTTCTCCAAAATATCAGCTCAAGGGTCGCATCAACAACTAAACATCAAGTAGGAGGCCGAATGTCAAATACACACACAAGGCCCAAATAAAAACTATCAAAACAGGGATGTTATTTTTAACTATTTACGCAATATTGATATTATTCCGTAGCCAAAAAGGTCTCCGCAGGCGGAAGGAGCAGACCTTGCGGGCCACATCCGGCCCGCGGGCGGTAGTGGTGAGACGTCTGTGCTACAGCACTAACAATCTGTTACTGCCTTTCGGTCAAAATTGAAAACCTTTTTCATCGCTTCATATACCTAGCAAATAAACACTTGTGAGGTAGATCTGGTTCATTTATCGTTTTTTATCTTATGTTGTTGGTGTTTTCTTCTCTTTTTATCTTCTTTAAAGTATTGCTCTTTACTGGTAGGGGGCTCCCTCTCGACTAGTTTAAACTATTTAGGTAGCTCCTCTAAATTCATACTATATTAAATCTATTTTGTTAGCTGATGATTTATTGTTGCTTTGCTTAGTTGCTTTTTTTCGCTATAAAGTTGGATAAACTTGTAACTGAGTTGAGTTGATAAAATCAGAATTGAAAAGTCCCCACGGAAACAATTAGCATTACATAGCATATAAGATACCGTACAGCAACAGACAGTAGGCATGGTATAAAAATTAACTAATTAACTAATAATCAAATGCCTGAAAGCTTTATGTGTTCTGTTTAATAGAGTTTCTATTATGACAAGCAGAATGCCATATCTTGCACATCTTAATCTAACGCTTCCGCACTTAAACACTATCGAAAGTCGAAGGTGGCAAGCAGGCAGGGGGGCTTTGGTTTGGGATAACCTACATGATAAGATAAAACTTCCAAGATCCAGCATTACATCCAGAAAAAGGTTCAAGTAAATTTCATATCCAAATCAAAAGTTTGAAGCCCATTTTGTTGGATTTATTTATTCCTATTATCCATTGCAAACTTAAGTTGATTTTATTTACTCCTAAAGTCACATATCTAAAGTAATCGGTATTGGTATAAGATGCTTCCCATGCAAGAATGAAACATACTTGCACTTATCCTAATAGCTACGTATTTATCACCAAATTCCAAGTTCATATACATAACGTATCAAAATAAGCATCAGATACTCACTCTTATTTTTGCTACTTGATCTTCCTTGCTTGCTTTACTGTGGACATCTATTGATGACATTGATCTTGTTTTGGGGTTCTGTTTCATATGGCTTCTATAATAACAAGACAGAAAAAATTGTATGGGCTAAATGTGAAAAAGGAAATAATTAACTCTGTAATCTGAAAGTGGTTCGTATCATAAGCTGCAAATAGGTCATAAGCTTGGATTGTATGTGATATGCGACAGACACTGTTAGAATTGATCTATGTTTTATAAAAGCACTTGAAAGTGCAGATCCTGTACCAGGCTTCCAACTGAACCAATCTTTCATCTCTGATAAAGAGGTTTGCACTTTTACAATTGAAGATCTTACGATGTTATCACTGCTTGCAATTTGTAGAGCTACGTACCAGGGGTTGTGCTAAGGGTAGAAGGGTACAGCATGCTCTCAGAACATGCTTGACTTCCGTTAGGAGACGAAAAACTCTCTTCCCGAAGCTACTTAGCGGTATCTTAGCCTTACCTCCATTGCAACCAATAGCAAAAATTGGTTTCAATACTCGTACTAAATTACGGAGTAAACCATAAAAAATGTTGCTGTACGATTTGACGGACACTACCTACAGCCATTGAGATGCAATGTACTGGAAATCTCAAGAAAAACAATGCAATAACCAGTAGCGTAATCACCGGTAGACACTCCGACCGCTTGGGATCTAGCAAGGTGGAGCTCTATGATAGGCAACGCGAAGTAAATTGAGCAGTATGGCGGAAGAGGAGGTAGAACAGTGGAAAGTTGTATATTGGGATGGCTTCATAAGCCTTCTAGCATAATATGGCTAATATTTAGACAATATGAAAATTTATTAGAGTCTTCTTTTGATCGTAGGTAGCTATTCTTTAACAAAAGTGTCTTAAACTGCATTGCCCCACTGGTAATCAAGGTGTGAATCTTGTGCACCTGCATACTATCCAAAACAATTCTGCATACCTTTGATTATTTATAATAAATGCTGTATCATTTTCTATGCTACCATTGCTATGTAAATAGTAGGCCTAAATTAGTATCTTTTGCAAAAAGTCTATATACAAAAATGGTTTATTGTAAATGAATAATGCTATAACGCACATCATTATTCAGACAGCAACCGCTGAAATGGGAGGACACCACCTTTCGAGTGCAACATTGAGTCAACAGTTCCTCAAGTATGGGCAAAACAAACGTATAGAGGGTTTACAATGAAGACAGCCAGGAAAAAAGGGCGATTAAGATGATGTCATTACTTCCATGGTGAATATGACTGATGCGTGACTTCAACAGTAATCCCTTCATGACCCTAAATTGAGTACCTCATTTAGAAGACTTCTAGTTACACAATTTATTCCAGAAAACAAGTTTCCTACACATACTCTAAGAAACAGGGAATTAGCTCTCCACTTTGAAAAGACAACTAATGCAATTTAAAACTTCGGCACAAGAAGCAACAAAGCCTCAAAGTAATGAGTAGCTAAAGGAGAATGTCTATGAAGTATGAGTTATTATGAGATGCTGTATGCTAACGAAAGAGGATTTCAGAATCTAAAAAGAAGGCAAACTCGCCGTTCATCTTGCTAAGAAAGAAGGACACTTTTCTAAATGACTAACGAACAATCCAGGGGACAAATCGCCAACACCAATTAATAATAGCCAAAATATCCAAAGAATCACAAACGAGACTATAATTATAACACAAATCATGTCAAGAGGTGATTTGTTCCCAGGAAGACCATTGCATAGTAAACTATGCGAACAAAATGACCCAGAGAACAAGTGAAAGAACCGAGAGCTTTTCAATGCTGTCTACACAAAAATGTGTAGAAGCATAGCATATGACTGATTCTATGAGCACAAACAGATATATTCTCTCTACTGCAATGATAGCATAATCAAAGGAACTATATTATATTAAATTAATAGAACAGATAATCAACTTTACATTGAAGGCAAAAGAAAACTTCAAATACTTGGTGGGCTGCAATGAATGTCCTTACAAACTGCACATAGCAATAGACAAAGCAGTTTCAGAGTTTGACAATTGCACTGAGTAGGATATGCTATGAATATGTAGCAGTAGAGGTTTTCTAAGGTTAAGGGAGTAAAGTGCCCCCTGTGCCATACAGCCGGTGAATACTCGGCAAACTTAGTCGGCAAATACTCGGCTACGCCTAAAATACTCTGCAATTTCAGCAACGGTACCCCTTGGCTTTCCTTGAAAACTCGCCACTGCAGATGAAAATACATGAACAGCAAACAAAAAAGTCGGTAAATACCATACATTTCATGGCTACTCTTGAAGACCTTATCCTCCATTGAATAACGACAAGATGACGACAATTGAATTTCATCTCTCTGTAGATGCCTCTGCTTGGTTTGATGACGTAATGGAACACGATTAAGAACGTCTGTTTTAACAAATCTTTTCTCAAATGACATATTTTTCCAGGAGCTGATAGTCGGTAATGACAGAGCACTTACAGAAGAGTAATGGGGTTTTTTCAATCTAAAACAAAATGAGTAACCAGTAAAAAGATTAAAAGACAGCATGCAATATGTCTGTTCTTATACAAACAAAGAAATAGAACATCTTGTATGATATATTAACAAACAATGAAATACTTTCAGACCCAGTTTTCACTGACCCAGAAATTTGGCAATACGGAGAAAAATTTGTCTAATTCGGCCTTGCGTTTCCATTGATACGATGAAAGACGGAGATTTTGGAATATACTCTCTAGAGCGTATTTTCTGACTCCGGAGAAATTCGAACAAGCAGCGTGTTAGTAGAAACACTCTTGTCTGGATATTTTGGAATGCGCTGCAACATCAACAAAGACTTTGATTGGTTTGGCGCCAAAATACTTGAAGTGTATTGACGAGGCTTAGAGAAATAATCTCCGAAAGATTCTTTGTAGTTTGATTTGCACCTATGCTCCAGTCAATCTGGCAGCAATACAAGTGTACTTTGTTGGGTTATGTACCCATTCAATGCCATTTAACATCGATTATGTGCATTGCACTCGATTGCAATGTTGAGAAGCAGCTCGACCTCGTTATCAGTCAAAACAAAAGAAGGTTCATCGCTAATTTTCGCTTTTCTTCCTGACATTCTGCTAAGTTAAGCATTTACAGAAATGATATCTCATTTTGGGCGTAGCATTGGCCGATTCTTTCATGAGCTCACGTGTAGAACTCATGGGAACACACTCGTTCATTTTTAATTGACGTAATATGTCTCACTTCAATATGAAATATCCTTGGTCAGTGGAAACAGGCGAAAAAAGGTATACTGAAATTCACTGTGCTCGGTGTGTCCACTAATACGATACCCAAAAGACAAATTTTTCTCCGTATTCGCTAATATTTGGCTCAGTGGAGACGGAGCCTTATAGATCAAGCAATTGAAGACTTTTTTCTATTAAAACACGCAAATATACCTTGCAAGAGAAGTGCTTGACCCAACTTTGCTATAATTATATCCTTTGATAACTGGCAAGATAGATTCCCTGGTCCAATATCTAACTTCATCCTGAAATTCAACAGAAAACCAAACGTGAGAAAAATGAAGAATTCTGGAAGACAAAATATACAATAAGCTGATGACTTTAAAATTCTATCGTCAACTTGTAAAAGGTCCATCAGGAAATCGTCCAGTTCCCCCCTGACCAAAGAGCCTCCTGCATTGACCTCTGGAAAATCTATACTAAAAAAATAGGCTATGCAAATGACATGAACAAGCAATAAAACTGCAAATTGACAATAAGGCCAGCCACAAGCATCAGAAATCCAAATTCATTAATTATTAATGACGATTTGGCGGAAGATCGATGATGTTTTGCATTACTATGATGATGTGCCCGAAGAGAAAAAGGTAAGCCTGAAGTTCATTAATGTTCAATCTATTAGTACGACTCTCAAAGATCCTTGGAGGACACGTTGTTGAATATCAGTCGGAAATACAAACCTCAGTTTTCACAATGTTGCTAGGAATTCTGTAAACATCTCGTTTCTTCCTCTGGAAGAAAACAGGAATAAAATAACAATTATACTCTAAGCTTTGATGTATGGCACTTTAGGCAAGACAATAGTACAGAATTCTGAAAACAGAGAATACTCATTTGGCATCTCCTAAAGAAAAACTTCAAAATATTACACTTCTAGTGCTTGGTCGCATATATCTGAAGAATTAACGCAAAAAATTGCCATCGAGAAAGCAAGGACTATTGGTATCTGAGAACTCAATGCGCATAATGTATCATTTTCCTCGTGACACTTTATATTCCCATTGTACTTCTTTCATTGCAGACTATCATAAAATCCTTATAAAATTTGCTGCTCGCAATAAGCATGACTTGTTCAAGAATCTATTCACGGTCCTCCTGAATTTAGCTCAGATAAATGATCTCGTTTGAAATATGATTTGTGATATAAAACTTCTTGCCAACGATAAATCTCAGATTTCAAGATGATTCACCAAAGTCAATCTCAGCAAGTTCTATGAGTCCTTAAAAACAAAAGGTAGCTTGTGCTCTGAGTGTTTGCTTGAACCAATGGAGTTTGGTTTGTCCTTTGCCCCTCCAATAATACATAACCTACTCTTTAAATTTCAGAAAAACTTTCTTAAATCATTAAGGTTTTTCTTATACCTATGACATTGGCAGATGTATTCTAATGGAAAGTAGGGGACGTGGCCATAAAACTTTTCGCTCATGCCCCCCAACTTTTACATCCCCGGTGACGCAGCTGCTTGTACTTTTGCTTCCCTTGCGTGAAGGCAAAGGTCACTAAATTAGTACCCAACGTGAGCTTTACATGGAATGCACTTAGGTCTTGAACGTGTTAGCCTATGGAATTAGCAATAGATGAATCAGTTCAATGGAAAGGTAGTTGTGAGGAATGACTATGGGGCCTATAGCCCCCTTTCAGAGCATGCTAGCCCCCTTCAGAAGACAAAGAAACAGATTCATCGGAGCTATATCTTCAGGTAAACAGATTGAGTTGATTTGGATGAATGATTAAACTTCAAGGTTCATATTCAAGACACCATTATCATGTGATGTGGTGTGGGCAATTCGAATACGAATAGTAGAATTTCGAATACCGAATATTCAGCATCCAGTATTCGAATTAAATTCAAATAATTTCGAATAGCTGAAAAAATAAATCCTTTGTCATTACAAGAGCATTCAAGTTCTCAACACTTAAAATTGCATTTCAGTTTTGTTACTAAAAGGCCTAAAGAGGAAAATGCCCTGTTTGGTATCGCAGAAGGTCGCTTTACAGAACAGAGTGTATTATGAGCATCTGTGCTATAGCTTCCACGTTTTCAAGCCAGCTACTTCTAGAAGCTTGAACACTACGAAAGTTCTCTTTCTGTGTATAAAAATAACATAAAGCAGAAGATATGAAAGCTGGGTTTATCCAAGCAACGCAGGTCAATGGTAAACCTGATCGGCTACGCATAATTAAAAGGTTCGAATTATCAGCCAACAGACAGAAACCGGCATTCTTCAGATAGAAATTTGTCTGCTTCGTATGAACAGCTGCTGTCCTTATTTCCTACTCTTAGGAAGGAATAATCTTAAATGAAAATGAAATGTGGACAAAACAGTTTTGCATAACGGGGAAGGGAGACGAGGACTTGGAGCCCATTGTCAGATGACTGTAAGCCAATATTTATATTTGACCTTTTTGGTAATCAATAAGCACGTACACCCCCATGAGAAAAGTATTTCAACGGAAGCGGTATATTGCGACAAACAATCTCTTTTGAGTGTTTGAAACAATAGAAAATTATAAAATTATGTTTTGAGAAAGAGCTCACTATTCTTCTCTAAATTGTAGTATTTCTTGAAGCGTAATGTAGTCATCAAAAGATTAAACATTTGAGTGAATTGCCCAATGGCTTTTGTTGTTTTTTAAATGTTTAGTTGAATAACCACAACTAAGCATGCTGCATGCAGACGTCTCATAATTTATAGGCATAATGTTTGCATGAATCCTCTTGAAATATTTGCCCAGCTGTCAAAAATTGCACCAATAAGTTGTTCCTTGATCTATGGAGGGTTTCAGATGATCACGTTTCCACATGAAACCAAATTGGTCAATAATACTAAGGTCTGCGACTTTATTAAGGAATGCTTCCTGGGAGGTTCGGAGGAAGTGCGGGAGGGGGTAGGAAAAATAATTTGAAATCTAAGATAATACCTTATTACACAAAATTACCGGTGCGACTTTATTAAGGAATGCTACCTTAAAAATTCCTTTAACAAAAACAAACCATACATTTTGTATATCCTTCATTTGTCATGCCTTATTGTTTGGTAACCCTATATTTACGGTTTCTTAACTTTTGTATGTATGTTGATGACCTTTCATTGAATTTTGTTGCAGTTTTCAAGAGTACAAATTTCTTGTTCAAAATTTGAGAGATAAGTTGCAGGTGACATTTCTCTTCAAATTTTTATGGTGTGTTTTGAATTACAGACATATTTTGGTTCTGTACTTGCTTTATGAGTTTGCCTTGTTAAGAATATTGACTCATGCAGGACGCGTGATCGGCAAAATTTGAGGTTAATGTCATTCAAAATCTGATATTCCTTAAGAAAACCTTTAAATGACCAATGCTCTGAAAAATAATTAAGTAAAAATTTCCTTAATTAGTGTAACTGAAAATGCATTTGAGAGGAAAGATTTCCTTAATAAGTATACTTGAAACTCTATTTCTTTGAAAAATTCCTTAACATAATTTTCCCTAATTTTCAATTCCACACTTTGGTCGCAATCGTAATTTTGTGTAATAAGGTATCCTGTTGAGATACAAGTGGGTAGGTTTCATTTGCAAACATTTTGCTGGCTGCTTTAGGCACTATCTTTATTATTAATAATTCATAAGGTAAGATGACATTTTATGGCATTGTAGACAGTTTGATCTAAAAGCATTTTACTGGGGGCAATCACCCAGACCCCAAAATTTGCATTATATTACTAGGAGACAAATAAACTAAGCATTCTTCTTCTGGAAAAGTTTGAAGACCAAAATCTACCCCTGTGGAGGAACATACATATACATAGATGTGCCCTCAGAGGACACCTTACCTCCCTGTCCTAGGCATGTGCTGGCATCCCTGTGATATATAAAAAGGTATGGCTTGTGCCAAGCAGTTATAACCAAAAATGCAAATAAGATATCTATAGGCTTGATTCTAAATTATTGACACTGATATTTGGAATTTGTCATCATTTCTAATGCAAGGCTTTCTTCGGGGAGTTAAAAAAAAGTGTATGACTTACTTTGTATTTGTTGACAATTTTCTCAAGTCTAGAATATAACTCTCTAGTAACATAGCTAGACAATGTGAAGAAATTGCTCTGAGAAGTTGGCTCAAACTGATTGAAAACAAAATCTCTGTGCACTACTGGCTCAATAACCTGCAGGAGAAAACAACATGATTAGTTTATAGCAAAAGAAGCCAACATGTTAATATGGCATTCATGCTATAAGCAGTGGCAGGCTGGCTGAGAAAAATGAGCAATGGTATTTCTTATGTTGTGGGCCTAGCCATGGATGGTATCTTAAGCTTGAATCCTCTTTTCAAAAAGATTGCATCTGATCTATGTGGCATCTTAAGGGATTAAACAGCAAGAAACCAGGAGTAAGTTTGCCTAGCATGTCTGACCAGTCAATCCAAAACAGTTTATGTCAACATGAAATCATATTCACAATACTTACAAATAATGTGGCTTATCTTTGGAAAAGCAATACATTCCTAGTATCCAAAATTGGCAGGTACCAAATTTAGTGCTAGTATATAGATAGAGATGAAACAAAGCAGTTTCCTAATTTGAAAAGTAATTAGTTAAATCTGCAGAGCAACTAGTTTATACTTACTGTCCATAAGAATCTGAAAATCATGTGGCTACAGACTTGCAATAATTGCTCCATAAATTCACACTTCTGTTCAAGGAAAAACTGGATTATAAATTTTGCTTCAGTTGCTACAGAATATAAATATGATTGTTACAATATTCATGAAAAGATCTGGCATTACCTGAAAAACCTAAGGCCCTGTCTACATAGTACAGCACTTCTGCTAAGATTTTAAAGAGCCAAGTGTACAATATCAAAAAAGCCTAAAATTTTTTTTCGTTTGTACTTGTCAAGTGTGAAAATGATTATGGGTCTGCAACATTCAATAAAAATGCTACTGTTTTGCATAATCTTTTTAATGCTAGCTGATTCTAACAAGTAGGGCATGATCTTGACAGATAGCATAGTGCAAGTGCACCACATCTCAAATTGAATTCTTTTTAGCACCTTTAACTTAATATGCAGAGAAATGGAATTACATAAAATAGTCCATTATCTGATGAATACTTTTATACAGTGATATGTTAGTTTTGACTGCATTTGTATTTTCACCCAAATGCTTGAATGGGGGTTTGTACAATCATATATAAAGATAACATGGGTAAAAGTATGACATCTGCAAATCAGAAATGTTTTTGTGAAAATTACATGCACACCTTTGAAAAAGGTGTGGTTCAGCTACAGCAGATGTAGTAGGGCAGTGGAGGCCAACCCACAGCTGGCGAGCTGCATGCAACTCTTTGACCAGTTTCACGAGGCTCTTCCACAAATATTAAAGTATGTGTTTCTTATAAGTGTTTACTCCATTCTTATAAAGTATGGGTTCAATAAGATATTTTTGTATGAGAGGAAAGGATGGGAGTGACACTCATGTGTCCTTGTGTATTTGATGTGGCTCCTTACAGCATCAAATTAAAGAATGTGGCTTATAGCTCTCACTGGTTGGCCACCACTGTGGTTGGGTATACATATGAGGCAATTAGCATGCAATTTGTAGATTTTATCATAACATTAAAATATTGGTTTGAATTCAGACAATATATTAAAGAATGGACTCTGAAGCAAAAAAGCTAGAAAATGTGCATAATTCATTCATGAATTTTCAAGGTACACTCATAAACTGCACAATTTTCAATTCCAAGCTAGCTCAACTTAAATTCCTGCTCTGTATACCAAAGATCTCAGCAAAATGTGTTATATTCTGGAATTAGCACAGAGGTTATCTAACTTGTCAGAAAAACCCTCGTCTCTCTCTCTCTCTCTCTCTCTCTCTCTCTCTCTCTCTCTAATCTTGGCACCACATAAGCACTTATGGCTATACTGCAATACCACATTAGCATTCATGGTTGTACTGCAATACTATATTACTACTCATGGCTATAATGCAGCACCATATTAGTACTCATGGCTGTACTGCAATACCATATTAGTGCTCATAGCAATCCTGCCCTTTTAGACAATTCAGAATGCACTAATCTGCAACTATATTTGCGATATTACTAAAGGATACCTTTTCATGATCCCATTCTCCAAGACAGTGGAATACATGATCAACTTGTCTTTCAAATGTCAAAGTTGTGTGAGGACGATTCTTAAAAATACCTTCTTGATCCCAGCTTGCATCTACCATATTTATGGCTTTCTTCTCAAAGTGATTTGAAACTATTTAGTTGTTTCCAATTATACAATATTCAAATTGATTAGGCCAATCATATGAATTACAAAACTATGATAGTTCCTAGCGCACAACTTAGGATTCATACCATACTATTAGATGACAAAAATCTATGCAATATAGTGGGAAATGCTAGTTCCAGAAGCAAATCATTTTTCAGTTTCTCTGTGTTGGCCATGCAACGTAACTAAACTTGCACACAGAACATCTCAAAAATTAGTCCATACACTTGTTCATTTGAACTAAAGCGTTAGCACATGTTGCCATGGTAGCATCAAAGCGAGACAGATTAATGGGATCATATTTTCGCCGCCAATGAAAAAAGCCACAACAATTCTTTAACAAGATATAAAAAGTAATCAAAAAGGAGCACCAAATGGGAAATAAACAAAAAAGTAGCTTCATTATGGCAGAAGTTTATTCCTCGGGAGTTTTATGAAATTAATCGTCTTTCCCTAGCAAAAATTATCCATAGTTATATGTGTTTAATCTTGACGCTTTCATTTCGGCCCCAATAACACTGTAAAATCAATATACTTTCAAAACTTGGTTGCTTTTCAAAATTAGACGGAATGGCACTTCAAAGTTTTGTTTAGCTATACAATAAAATGAGCAATGTGTTTGCGACCAGTTTGTCCAGAGTATGAAAAACAACTTACGTGTTGTTAATTCCTTATTCCCTGAGAAATATAAGCCACCTTTGAATAGAGGCCGTAATATGCTTTTACTTAGGGCATAGAAATCGCTTCTTTTATTCAAAATAATGCGAAATTTTCTATTTGGAAAATTGAATAATGCGGCATTTTTCAAGGCGCCAAATGGAAGCAAGCAACACTTTGGCGTCCACAGAAATATTATTCATATCACTGTCATACTGCTAATTTATAAATGTAAGATTGGAGCTATACATGGAAGTTTAGGACAGATAAAGTACAGTAGCTTGCAAAAGTACATGTATCTTATATTAGGACGTCTCACATTTAGCTATTTGGTATTTAGGCTCACAGTGCTTGCAGAAGACTGTAAAGGTCTATGTCTTATCGCGTTGATATATTAGGTATTTGTACTCTCAAGGCTTGCGCAAGGTTGAAAGGGCCGTCTCATATTAGTTGTACGTCGAGGACTCGACTGGAAATGAGCCAACAGAATCCAGGAAATGTAAGCACAAGTGTATATAGTTAGTTTCTATTTATTAAATTGTAAGACGTACATAATGTCCAAAAGTATTTTATATTAGTCGTTAAAAATAAGTTAGGTTAGATATAAGTAAATGTAGTAATTTCGTAAAGCTATGCACACCATAGGAAACCCCGTAATAATGACTTTGCATTATGCAGCATTCCATTCTATTGTTATAGGGATTAAGGATTATCTACCCTTGCGTCATACACAACTAGACTAGGCATTTTAGAATATACTAGCACTACTCTTGTATTGTACTTTATGCTGAGTAACGATTACTCTATGTCGGCAAAAATGCTGATGCATCCTAACTCAGCATTTTCTACATTATTTAAACGCTCCGTTCTTAGAGAACTAGAAGGAAGGTTAAGATGAGCATTAGAACTAGAACTATTTGAATAATTAGTTAGAGTTCGAAGGTTCAATGGCAGGGATGCGAGTCACCTAGCAGAGCCATTTGTAAAGAAAAGTTGGAATGAAGATAAAAGTTAATAGCTATTAAAATGTCTACTCTCTCCACTACGATTCTAAATAACGCTCGTGCATGAAGGAATCCTGACCGAATATAATTTGCCGACCAAAGAGGTGTATCCAAGGATTCTACAACGATTGTGATGATGATGATTATTCAAGCACTATCTCTCTCATCTCTCTATATATCTCTTTTTTCCTTAAATTTCACAGCACGTTTGCCAAATTTAATCCCTGCTTTATAGCTACAGCACTAACCAGAATAAAAATATAGATGAATCACGTCTCAAAAACATGCATTATGGCAGAAAATGTCTATCACAGTCAAGAACGCCTGATGCACGGGGGCGCCGGGGACCGTCGCCCCCTAGCCTCTGCCAACGAGGGTGAGGGGAAAAGATTTGCCCATTTGAGGTAAGATGTTTGGGCGTACTTTCTGTACTCTATTTACAACAAACACCCCTAAGATTGCATTTTCTGGCCATCTGGGAACCCCAATATTAGAAATTCTCCTGTGTGCCCAACCATGGTGGAACCTTTCACAGACACTGGGAATGAGAAAATCACATGAAACTTCTCTACGTTATACAGGTGTGGTCGTAACCATCGAGTCTCAACCCCCATTTATAAATAGCGAGGGACACACTGCTGAAAACTTGAGAAAGTATAGCGATTATTATTGACGATTATTATTGACGATTATTATTGACGATTATTATTGACGATTATTATTGACGATTATTATTGACGATTATTGACGGCAGAAGCAACCTAAATATGGTGTATTTGGAAGGATCATTAACAAGTTGCCCACTTGGGGAGCCTGCCCCTTTTCGTTTAGAATTGCTTTATGCTCCCTTGATTAATGGAATATCATGAAAGGGATTTATATATGGCATGACGTCGAAGTTGGATATCAGGTGCCCTATGGATAAATCTTGTCCCCTGCCCTTTTCTCTGAAGGCGTCCCTGATCACAGTTGATTTTTTTATCAAGGAACACTTAATTTGAAGCAAAGGTTACTGTGTTGACGCAAATGACTGGCAAAACTGTTCTGTCTACAAACACTCTAATGAATTGCTTCCTTTCCAAATTTCCATTCGAAATTACCAAAAAAATTAATTCCATCATCCAATATGGCATGCTGCTGGTGGCTCATACAAATATTGCCATCCATCCAAGTGACACGAAGCTGTATCACAACCAATCCTAGCGTCATTTGTCAAATGAAGTGTTTGATGGTGCTGAATGCGCATGCTGTAATCAATGTACTACATAGCAATATTTAACATATTGCATGGCAAATTTTTCTAGTGTAGCCCCAGCTTAGGTTTCATCCAGAGAAGAGCAGTACAGGGGCGAAACTGAAGAAAATTTTTGGTGGGGTGCACAACACCAATTTGCCGACAAACAGACTTGGTTTGAGTCCAATTTGCTAATAGATAGGAGTTTACTTGAGTTTATCAGCAATGCAACTGTACGTTTCGCAATCGGATCGACTAGGATTGGATGTCAAACACCAGACTGGCAATTAAGCAAATTAATTATTCATCACAAAAACAAAACAATAGGAAAAGGCAAGCAGTCTTTTTCTAATACATTGCATGTTTAGATTCGGAGCAGAAAAGTTGATGACTGAAGTGTACAAACGTATGCATGAGAACAACCCATTTTATAGTGAGATATGTTCAAACTTCGAGAAATTATCTATAATCTTCAAATACATGATCTTGTCCATTTACTAGACACAGGGATTTTTTGATATGACAATAGTTCTCCATTATTGTATTCGTCTCCTCTTCACGTTTAATATATTAGCTAATCAGTATGTTGCAATATACCGATTAGCTAGTTTAATTGGGATATCAATAGTGCAACATTGTGGAATAGTTTGCCATCAAAACCAAACCAGGCATCTAACCTTGCAACCTTAAAAATTTTTTTTAGCGTCGCTCGTAGATGTTCAGTATAATTTATATTATTTTATACCCTTTGTAAACAATTATTTTTCTTCTTGCTTTTTTCTTTCTCTTTTTATCATCGTTTGTCACTATTGTAATTATAATGAGGCCCTTTAACATTCTTTAATTTTATTTGCAGTTAAATGGAGGGCCCCTTGCAAAGCAGCTATGACTGAAGGGCAATCCTCTTTAAATATTTTCAATATCAATATGTCAATGTTAACTATATTGTATAGAAAATGCACAATCACAAAATTAACTAAGCAATAGTTAGTCAGCTGTATCAGTGACTTCAAACTCAAGTGTTGATAGCAGTCAAGAATGCCCAACTTAAAGATACTTGGTCATGTCCTTGGATGAATGCAACAGCAAAATATATATTCTCAAAGTAATAGATTAAGCTTGCTATGCTTAAGGATCTGATGATTATGGCTATATTTCTCCTAATATACCATGAAAAACTGGATCTTTTCTTGTATTTTTCTAGAAAGCTATCCAAGCAATGCTTTTTTGCCAGTTTCGGATTGGATGCCGATCATTAAGGCTTGCAAAAATATGAACATGCATTGCTCGGATAGCTTTCTTGAAAAATATAAACCAAGATCTAGTTTTTCATCTTATTACAGGAGAAGCAACTAAAATTTCCAGATTGTTAGACATAAACTAAACGTTATTCAAAGATTTGCCATTACTCAACTCTTAATGACTGGAATAGTGCATCCCTCAGTATACGTAAGTTACCAGCACTAAATGCTGTTGGTTTGTATTACTTTTAAAGCTATTATTTCGCTACCTTAAAATACCGTATTACTACACCCAGATCAGATCGGACTCTGACCAGAAAATTTCGGATCAGATCGGATATTAAAACTAGACCAATGATAGGATTCCAAGTACCCAATCCAATCTGATGCACACCTCTAGTACTGAACCATAACAAACGGCATTCAACAGAAACAAAAACATTCAAATACCATAAAAATAAGTTGAAGAAAGTTTAACCATTGCTCTAATTCCAAGAAATAGCTCCACGTACGCCTAAAGTAATGATAAATCTTGATGAAATAGAAGATTTAATGAGATGACAAATGATAGCTTCGAAGAGCATCTTGCTTGCCTCTGGTCCTATCACAGTGATTCGTAAAACTCTCCCACAATAAAGACCTTAGCAGATATTTCATTAGCATTAGGTACCGTGTACAAACTATGTCCAGGTGTTAGCGTTAAGTTAATACAGCTAATATGCGAAATGTGTAAAACAGTCAGTTGATTAGCTTGCAAAAGCTACAACAAGGATAATGAAGAACTTGACAACATGGATAGAAAAGCTCATTCACCTTAAAAAGATTTTGCATAAAATTGACTTTTGCAGTTAATTACCTTTGGCTTTGGATGAAACTCTCCAATCAAAAGCTTGCTTAGTTGGTAGCGTGAGAATATCATAGCGGGCTCCCAAGATGCATCTACACAAACTCAGTTCGCTTTATAAACATGCAGGAAAAATAGGCACTGCGGGGTAAATGACAAAGCAGGTAGTTATATAATTATGTGTAAAATATATTCTGCATACCTTTTGCCATCAACAATTCAATTTTCAGAAATAGTGTTGCAGTTGAAAATTTTAGTAGAGACACAATCAGTTTGAATACGCTCCGTTAAAATATTGATATAAATGGTTAACCTGTCACCTTTGTAGCTTGAAACCTTTAGATTTCAGATATATTCTATAGAGAAGCAGAGAAGTTTGACCAAAAACTGGGAGATGGCATGAATTTTGCTATGGGAGTAGATATATGAGATAAAACTTTCTACTTGCTTATGACAGAAATTATGATGAAACGTATCTTCATAATAACGTTTAATGTTTTTATTAGCCAGTAAACTCTAACAAACAAATTTTGTTGTGGAGAAAGTTAATGTGACCAGGGGCGAAGATAAAGAAAATAATTGGGGTGAATTAATAACCCCAATCTGACGACAAGGAGATTTCCCCCGGGTTTTATTTGCAATAGAACACGGATTTTTCAACAAATATCCTAAATTTTACTGATAAATATTATCAATTTGATAGCATTTTGGGTGTGGCGTCCCCTTTGGCTACGCTCTTGAATTGGACCATTATATTTTCAATGTAACAATGCATTTTTATCAATGAAAGACATGCGTAGTTCAATTAGCACATTCGGTGAAAAATCTTCCCCAAGTGCATTAAGTTGTACTCTTTTTGAAATTATTCCATGCTTATGCTGGAAGTTTTCTGGATTAGATTTATGTAAACCAGAAAGCTTCCAGAAAAAGTACGAAAAATTTCAAGTAAAGGTCAGAAAAATCAAAGGAGATTTTAGAAAATCAATATAATGGCAGCTATACCTCTAATGCTTTCGGCCAGACGATTTTAAAACCAGGGGAAGAGTTATAAAAACGGGAAATCGGGACAAAGCAAAACAGGGAGTCTCCAGGCAAAGCCAGAGGAGTTCAAAGGTCTGAATGGTACTAGAAGATCATCGCAATAAAGAAGGACATAGCCATTAGAATCAGGTGAAAGGCTTTGAGAATTGCAGGTGAAAACCCATGTCTAATAGCTGAATGAAATTATTAGAATTCGGCAAATAGAGTTGCCATCTTTTCCAACCATATTTTCTCTCAAACCTCAGAAGCAGCAGCAATTTGGACTTACTTATGGGAAATTTTAAGTCACAGCATCGTTGAAGGAGCGGGACTTTTTACTACATAGCTTAACTTCAATAGCAATAACAAAGAATTACAAAGCAGTCTTAACATAATAATCTGATAAAGATCCTGAAAAAACAATTTAATTCCATGGAAAAACCATGTCGAAAGCATTTTGCTAATTTTAAGATTCTCATTACGTTAGTATACACTCTTAAATAATTCATGATGAAATCAAGCTATTTTCAACTGTTGTCTATTTATATAAGTCGTCTTCTTTGTTTTGCAATTTTTTCTTATCTATATCTTTCAAACAGAAGTCAAGGATATAAATTATTGATGCTTTGAAAAGTACTCATTGCTAATCAAAAGAGAAAATGCAGTACCCAACCCCAAGGATAGTTAGCAAAACGAGAAATTGTTATGACTATGGTTTTAACATATTTGAGTTCGTATGCCTTGGTTGCTGAAGAGAAGGAGAATAATTAGTGCTTCCTTGTTACTCACTATATTGCAAAATAAAGATACAAATGGGTGTACCCTATTAATGATGAAAGGGGCGTGTCATACCTAAAGATGAATATTTGCATGCTTTGTGACCCAACGTACGCAAAGTGAAGAGAATTTATTATGCCATACCTTCAGACAGAATTGCTCGAAGAATATTCGAGTAGCCAAGAAAACTGTGCAACACAGAATTTTTGCTACTGAATGCAATATTTATCTACTACATAGCAATTACTTGGACTAATTGCTCTGAGTGAATTTTCCATTGAAAATAAATCTATTTGATTCAATCAGATAAACTACCCTTTGATTCGATAAAAGAATTAGTGGATGTACCATCAGGTCTCTAATGACATCAGAGCTATAAGTTATGCTACATTCAACAATATGCCCCTTGTTATATTTATGCTGTTAAGCATGTCCTATCAATTACTGAACAAACTCACATAAGAGAATTCTTTGTGCAAGACGGATATTGATCACTACCAAAACAATTCATGCCTTTTACCTATGTCTTAGTAGTCAATTTAGTTTCATAGTGACATCTGTTATATCAACAATGGCAGTATTACTCTACTATAAAGAGAATTAGTACATAGTTACGGGAAATTTGAGAGGTTATTGTTGTAAATGAATAGCTTCCTGAGAAAAAGAACTCTGCCAGGCCAGATTGCGTGAAATTCATAGCTTGCGAGCACTTTCATGGGCCACATATGGATTTTGAAATTGGAGGACCAAGATAAGATTAAACCAACTTTCTGCAGTAACGGTGATGTAAGCAAAAGTGGAAACTTTTTATAGTAATTCATGTATGAAGTATGTAGTTCCATTTACCAAACTATTTAACGCTAAACAAATATTGTGCCGTTGGTTTCGCTACATCTAAGCCACTGGTATCAAACTCATTAGACCCGGGGACTACAAAAAGGCCTACTATAGCATCACGTAGGCCGGGTAAGTTGACGGGGTCCAAGAGAGTACCATAGCTACAATCGCTAAAAACATTGTGAGACTGCTCTTCACTCCCAATTCAACTTAACGCCAATATTTCATTTCATCCATGGTACTGAGGGAAATTCCACAAAATCTTTCAAAAATATTATGCAACGATTGCATAAGACGACTCTACTCTAAACAACACGCATTTATCAATGTTTAACTTCTTTATTGCTGGTTTTGCTTGTCAGTTTACCATATTACAACCTAGAATTTAGAATAATTTTTATCTTGTACTAAACTCGGCTTCGATTTAAGCACCTTTATGGCTTAATACTTTTATACCAAATTAGAAACCCACTCACAAGTTAATGTATTTGGGAAATTTATTAGCACTGTCTTTAGAGTCCTATGCTTGTTGGATGGTAGGCGGCTTGCAAACCATCAACTTGCATATAGAAAATTATGTGGTACACCAAGAGATTGCAGTTCTTCTGCTGCAGAATATTTGAACCAAACTCTTCTACCAGATTGAAGCTAAGAACAAAGTTGATATTTAGCACGCCAACTGAACAAAATCGTTACGGTTATTTTCCGAGCGTCAACACACAAGTAAGTGCCGCAAACGAGCTACAGAATGTATCAGTTATGCCATCCTCAAATTAGTTAGTAGCTGAATCTAAAAAAATTTCCCTGTGACACAAACTATTTTAGATTAGACATTACGTGATCAAATATTTGCAATTGTAACAAATGGCGAACAACAGCTCTTAAATTGAAATTTAAACCTGCTTGATTTGCAAAAATTAGTAGCATTCATTAGAGGTAAAATTAAGCTAGACATTAAAACAGGCTGATATTCTGCAGCCAGAGAAGCAGAACGTGATCGATTCAAAGATTCCAATTAATATCCAGTTAATTTGCATTATGTTAGCCGCGACGAGCCAAATTGTAGACAATTTAGAGAGAACAGTCAGTTTTATTTCATTTTAAGATTGCCATCGAAACATTAATTAACATAGAAACATTGCAACACTAATTAAATACTTGAAGACAAATACATTATATACGAAGGTCTTGCTAGTAGTTTATCCCATCCTCAACTGTTGAATATGAAATATCGGGAACTTTTATAGATAAAAAATTTGAATAAAATTCAGAAAAAGACCAAAGCGAATAAAAAAAGTAAACAGGCGGAAAATTCCTAAATAATGAGATAACGATGGAGACAAATAACGGATGAAACCAAAAGCATGAAACTCATAGAGATTAGAAACAGCCCGGGGATATCGAGGAATTCTATTGCTTAAGCGTGGGTCAATATTTACAGATCAGGAAACTCCAGTTTGCTTTCCTTAGAAAGTCATATTGATGCTGGCATTAGACTTGCGTAAGCCAGTTAGACTAGCAGGTAGTTGATCCAAAACAAAATGACTACGTGAGCTGAAATTATGAGCAGAGCAAGAAAGTCAAACAATGCAACAGTACTGGATGCATCTATTCTTTTTTGAAGAACAACAAACAATACAATGTGTAGAGTCTGCGATTTCGAGGCGCTGTAGAAGACGGTATGGAAGAAGCAACACAACTAGCTATTAGCTGATGCTTCGCTTGCTTTCGATGATTTTAAAAAATTTGAGATCGATCGTAACCGTTTAATAGATATCAATGCTTGAGCCTTTCTCTCAGTGAAACTGAAGCTGAAGGGGAATGGCTTTGTGTGTTAGCTGGCAAAAAGTGTTATTCAGCTGGTTCATTGGACAGTTCTGGTTAGTGTGTGGAAAGACAAACTCAATGTAGCAACTTTTTAATTTGCCTCATTCTCTTTGCACAGTTCCTACAGTATCTCATTTTTTCTGTGAAAATTGGGCTAAAATATCGGTTTAAAATTGACTAAAGTTGACTAAAGAACAGGATCAGCTAAATAAAAGAGATAGCAAGATTTAACAGCTCTACGTACTATCTGGAAAGCCAATATCTGTATAATAGCTTTCTAATTTGCCTGATTTTCATCAAAAGAATTCCTGCAATGCCTCATTTTTACCATTAGCAACAGGGAGCATTCTGCTAGAACACTGTATTCTTAGCATTGATTGCTAAAGTGCTAAGTTCTTGTTTTAATGCTCTTCAATAATCTGCTACCTGGCTTACTTTTTGCTTTTGTTTCCTTTGCATACATGTGTAGCATTAATCTAGTATTTATCGGTACACCCACAAAACAGGCATTCTTACCTCTTGCTACAGCTGCTTCAATACCAGCTGCTTTA
Source organism: Cassiopea xamachana (assembly GCA_900291935.2). Taxonomy (NCBI): domain Eukaryota; kingdom Metazoa; phylum Cnidaria; class Scyphozoa; order Rhizostomeae; family Cassiopeidae; genus Cassiopea; species Cassiopea xamachana. Next base: position 8,125,778 of record OLMO02000278.1, on the reverse strand, counting down.
AATGAGTCTTGATTTGACATTAAAATGCAAAGCCAGGGGATGCTAACCAGGGGATGCTAACCAGGGGATGCTAACCAGGGAATGCTAACCAGTGAGAGACCAACTTGGGGGGAGGCTAAACAAATGTAATTTTTGCTCAAATTTGGGACCCATAATTCCACTCATATCTGAGAAAATTCTAAACATAATTTCGCACAAATAGCAAACACTATATCCATATTTTCGGTGTTTCTTCAAATGGTAACAGAATCAGCAAACAACTTTTGTCCTTCTCAGCAATTTTTGCCACTTTTTTAACGTAGTGCCCATAATTCTGCATATTTTTTCAATTAATACCCATGACTTCGTACTTGTTTAAGGAGCTGATTCCGATAATTCTACTTTTTTCAAGAAAAAGTTACACCTAAATAACGGCACGTCCCCGTATCTTCACATCTACTAAGGTACCCCCGAAGAAATCAATAGTCACATTTTGTACTGTGTTACCACAGAGTCTCACCGTACGCATAGGCTCTCATGAACATCACCAACATCCCTTCCTCTCACACACGTGGAGCAGCATGAAACCAAGTGAAGAACCTCGGGTTGTCCACCCCTTTGCTAAGCCCAAGCGATGTACAGTTAATTCTAAGAAATACAGTCCATGCCCAAAGGTATTCAGGTAACATGTAATAGACAGCTTGCAATGATATGACAATCTGTTCTGTGAATTGCTTAGTCACATCTTTAGGAAGCATAAGCTGTCTGAGACAAGTGGCTGCAGAGGTGGCACCAGAGAAGAAATGCTGGGGGGGCTAGTACTGTCAAAGTGCCAAGACAGTGAGTGAAGCCAAAGAATATTAATGGATGGCGCCTATGATATGGGCAAAAGAATTAAGAAGAGAAAAGATCATGAAGACTGTGAAAGTCCCAACAGTAGATAAAAATTTTTTATGCCATCGGGGGACTCGGAAAAATGTTGTAAGAGGGGGTGCAACAGCCCCTCAAAACTTCCCCAGTGGCACCATCCCTTAGTGGTTGAACATTGGAAGACCGTTTAGAAGAAGTAGATTTCAATATACTTTGTGTTTGATAACACAACATTTGATTTGACAATCCTAAATGCACGTGTAGATAAAGGCAATCTTATCTCCTTAACGTGACTGTGCTGTGAAGTCTAGTACCTCGAATTTCAATATAAAGTCCTTTCCGCAGCTAACACCTTCAAGAACGCTAACTAAAAACTGTAAGGCATGCTGTCATGGATTTCTAACACTTGATAAACAACGCATATCTGTTAAACAAGATGTTAGTAAGAGCCTGAGGTGTAAAAAGTAGGTGCGAGAACTTTTGCCTCAAGCTGAATAGCCAGGGAGCTAGCGCGGAGAGGAGGAGAATGCTCCTCATACGTTTTGCTAGTTTGTAGCCCGTGTTCAGATTAGACTGGCTTACTTCAAGGCAGGCTAGTTGAGTTGAGCTCAACTGCTTAACTACTCCTGCTTTTGTACTTGATGTATGTCTGGTATTTGCAGTATGCATTGTGACATCATTTCCTGTAGGAAAAAGTGCTTATGTAAGCGGACAAGCTTTCGCAGTCGTTGCACAAACTCTACTGGAACAGGAAAAGTGATTTTAAATTCAACCTAACTAATCTGCTTTAAAGTAAACCATTCAATTTTGTACATAGGCTATAAATAAGCTACTTGGCTAGTTGCAAAACAAACTCATAAACAGTAGTTCAAAAGAAACGTCGATGAAGCTCTCTTGACATTTCGTTTTGCTGAATTCCTCTTGCTTTTTAGCTGAGTTGCCCTTAATTCCTCTATATTTCCTCTTGTAGGATTCAAAAAGGTGATTTTTCAATAGAATCAGGTACTCACCCAAATACGAGGATAATAATATTGCAGAATTGTTTTGATAGAAACCCCCACAAGTACATCACCTATTATCCGTAAAAAGGAAAGTTTACTTGCTTTGGAAAGTTCTGCAGAACAAGACAATGCAGGCCTCCTAAGAAAATTTTCGGTAGAAATCGAAATAGCAAAATATCAGGTTTCTAGGTCAAAAATGTTGTCATTGCCATCATCGTCAGCTAATATCAGTATTGCATGAGAAGCTAGAAGAACATTGTAAGTCCCATACAAATAAAGATCACAGGAAAACAATCGAAATTGAAAAACTTTATCAAACGACAGCTAATCTTTAACGTTTCTGATTGCAGTGCTTTAGTGTTTTTATTTTTGATTAACTGAGAACAACTGTCTGTGGTACAAGGTCAAGCTCATTTTATTAAAATTTTTGAAGCTTAACGACGTTGGGAGGTATACAAGCTTTTTGAGGAATGCCTAATGAGTTTCTTCCTCCAAAACTGGAGTGGGCTTATAAGAGAGAGGGGCTTTATTCAGAGGGGCACTTAAAAGAGAACTTAAGGTAGATGCAACTTACTGTATAGCACACTGCCGGAATGGGCTGGCTCATTTTCCAGGCCCGGGCACTGCTTAACCAAACCAGCCCATGAAATGTAGAATGCATAAATCCGTAAATAGTCTGTTAGTACTACAGAACTTTAATACAGCACGAAAAAGCGGCTAAATTCTTTTGACATACTGAAAGCTTTTCGGCCGACACTCATCAGAGTATGCAACGTCGAACAGCGACCGAAAGGTTAACGGTAATATATAGCCAGATGCGGTTATTTGTGATAGGATGCGTCTAATTATCTCCAAGAGTGGCTAATTAGAGCCTATTAGCCATTTTTTACTTGACGAGTCCTAATAGAAAACAAACTCTTTTTGTCTACACAAGACTGGGTTTATAAATGCATACATCCATAAATCATTGGACAGCAGGGCCACACTAACCCCAGGGCACACCAGGCAAGTGCCCATAGGCCCACAAGCCAAAATGCATGTAGGATTTTAAAATTCATTGTGAAATTGAAGTTTAAGATAAAGACTGCTGGATCTTTGAACTAATTTCCTCCCTTTCTAAGAGGCAGGCACTGGAGGACCTTCTCTTTCCTCTACGCCTTCGAGGCTTATCCTGCTGCCGAGTAGCCCTTCATGAACACATTGGACATGGGGATATCCTAAGCTTGACCCAATTGAAAAAATTTCAGCAAGCTATAAAACTTAACAACTTTAATGAAAAAAATTAATGAAGCAGTAGAAAAACTAAGGAGCTCGATTTCCTATGTCAAGAAGCCCAGAAGATCTTTTTCAACACGCAACTGAATGCTTTCCTGCAGACGCTCTGTGAATACAATAACGAATTTCCGTAGTGAATATCAAAGGACTTAAGACATGGTATAGCTTTCCTCAAGTACAACATGTGAGCCGATTAAAAGTAATACCTCTTTTACTGTGAAACGAATCATCCTGGTAAATAATTAATGCCAACACATCGTTCTATATCAGCATAAAAAGTCCGAATCACTTTAGCTGGCTTGGAATCTCCAGATGAGTCTAGCTACTGAGGTTCCGATTCTGATGTCAAGGTTCCGATGCCAAGGATCAGCAAAACTTTATTGTCAAAGATCTAAAGTCGGAGCTGCTACTGGTGAGTAGCCATGCAGCAAGTATATTTTCAACGTACTTATTGATGAACGTCATTTGTGATATTCATAATTTTTACTTCTGTTTATGTACTAAAAATATTCAAATTTTCATGGCTTACAAAGGTCATTCTTTGAAGAATTAATGCCTTGCCATTATTGAAATTTGCAACATCCTTCAGAACTAGCTTGTGGCTATGCAATAAGATAAAATTTGCATAACTTTTGAACTAGCTAGAGCTTTCTTTCTTTTGTGGGTGGATGTTATATGAAGCTGTATTAGGAAATCGCTTTTTGGCAGATTAAACTGCATGTCAAAAACAAAATGCTATAATGCATAATGATCTTGTTTTGAAAAGCCCATGAACGACAAGATGTGGAGCTTAAAATGTTGCTAAATAACAATAATTCAGTACAAATAGAATAGCAAAGTCATCAAGCCATTGAAATCAAAGCATTTGGTTATGCTGGAGAGGAAAATGATGCCAAAAATGTACGACTTTCAAGGGCTGTTAATTATATGAACAATTAGTAGCAGGATTCTTGGCTCCAAAATTGACTTTCAGCTTGAACTGATCTCCTCTTTAACTAGATTCATTGTCTTTCTAGATATAACTTGTTTCAAATAAACAAATTTGTAAACCCTTAGAGCCGCATGTATATTTAATAATACGCAAAAATCACAACCTTTTCTAATAGGTTTAGATAAAATCAAACAGGCTAAATCTACTGCAAATGTCACAACTTTTCATAATCCTGTCGCACACCTGTTTTCTGAAGAATAGTCTTAAGGCAATTCGTAATAAGCAAGCTCTTGCAAACAATAGGCCGTTAGAACAAATGCTCCTAGAAATGAATTATTTATTGAATTTCATTTTATTTTTCTGACTTTAATCTCTTCCAAACTTGCAATGATAACCTGTTAATGCAATTGTTGATTTAGAGGACCTAGGAATTAATTGTAGCCAATATGATTTCAAACAATTATTTCATTTTGAAAAAATTTGGTAATGCAAGACTTGAAGGATGCCTCAAATGCTTAGAAGGAAAAGAAAGACCCCTGCACTACTTTATGCAAAACTTTGGTTGATTTGTTGTGAAATAAACATTTATCTGCTGCGCAGTTGTGAAAAACTCAAGCTCTAAGTCCCTGCAAAAAGTATTCAAGAATAATCTTACCAGATATGCTGCAATTGCATTACTTATAAAACCTACTCAATATTATGAGATTGATTTTGTTTAAATCAGATATCCAAATGTTTTACAAAATCATTAAACCAACTTCATTAAATGGCATGCAAGTTGTGACAAGTTCCAAGAACGTGGGAAATTTTTGTATCAATTTGAAGTTGCAAATACTTAAAAATTAAAGCACAAAGAGATACCAAAAAGTTCAATTTTATCCATTTTTGCAATCAATTGTTCGACTAGCCTTCTTTTATAGATACTTCTTTCACACATTTCTTCACCAGCCAAGTCGACATCAATTCAACAATTCTTGCTCCTTTGATCAAAGTTTCAGTCCATTTTTCGTTAATTCTAACACTCAGCCAATCGTGAATTGTTGAACAAAATAAGTACATCAATAAACGCCTAGCTTATACTATGAAAATAGAGTTGTTTAGAATCTGTTCCAGTTTTATTATCCCATAAAAAACATGGAGCTTTTTCGGAATGCATAATTGCTTAATTTATGGCTTACAAATATGAAATTGTTTAGAATCCATTTCTGCATAATTTATGCCATAAAAACGTGAATTTATTTTGAATCTATTTAAGAGAGTGAATAAACAGAAGTCAGGTAATTATTTTGCTAGTGAATTATAAAATCATTACATTGTTTAATTTACAGGGTGCCGGTCTAAAACTCTTAAAATCTAGCAACAGTAGAAAGTGTACTTATGCCTAGTTTTGCTAAAAGAAGTAATTAAGAATTGTAGAGCAATCTTGCAATCAGTTTGAAATTAACTTGCTCAGAATTATCAAAGCCTAAAGACCATAAGAAATCGGTTTAACCTTCCAGCTTAAAAATTTCCATTTGCCCAGCAATAGTTTTTTCTCAGATTATTTTGGATTTATATAGTATTAGAATTTGTTTGTAGAGCGTGTTTTTAATTATTAATAGACTTCAAATGAGGCAATGAACTCATCAATTGTATTCTGAAAGTTGAGAGGCTGTAAAAGTGACATTGGAGAAATTTATAAACTTCCGAGAGCGCATTATACATTAGAAGATGTACGCATACTTTGTAATCATTGCACTATTTAAGGAAACTTCCATTCATATGTTCTCGCCGGAGTGGGAAGATTCATGTAAGTACCTTGCTGATTGAGCTTCAACTTTGGTTTGACGTGCGTACTAATTGTTGCTTTACAGTGCTATAAATGGATTCTTTGGAAGATGTTGTTATTGCAATTTCTCTGAAACCTTCTTTTCTTTTTAATTAAGGTTAGAAGAATTTTATTGAGAATAGCTTAGAACAAAAGCGTTACATAGCATCAATCCCTTAAAAGAGGTCCTCCCACGGTAAGAAGGAATTTCGATGGATATTGACCATACACAAAATGCTTATGATATCCTGCTACAGTATGACATCTGCGTCTGATTTGTGACAATGTTCAAATAGAACAACGGCTTGATTGCTTTTACCTACACGGTAGCATTATATTCAGTTGGAACTTTGTCCCTCAGCTTCGCGGAAATGTTCTAAAAATTGAAACTTTGCTTGCATCGATACCAAATGTAAAATGGGTACATTTGGTTGATAAATAGATACAGCCACTGGTGCGGTTGCTGGAGTGGTCTCCCATTAGTCCCTGAAAGCCCATTTACATCAATCTTTAAACTTTTGTTTAAATGAAATTAACATAATTCTACTTTTTGTTCAAAAGCTAATTTGCTCTAAAGCTAGTATAGGTTATTGTTTGGCATAAGATTATTGAATATTCTTGAGTACTGGATGACCACTTTGAGCAAGATAAGTGATCCACTGTAGGCTTATGTGTTCTGAAGTTTCAGCCAACTTTCTATCCCATTCTCCATTGTAATGACAGCTGTCTTTGCAAATCCTATAGATAAAAATCAGCATCAGTTTCTCACATGAAAACAGTATTTGTCTTTAGGATGAGGCTCATCTATAGGGTGTTTCCTCCTTCAGTTGAATTTTGTAAACCATCTGACTTCTGGGCCTAGAAGAAGGGATCATATTGAAAAAAATCTTGCATTATGTTAGTTAACTTGCTTAGTACTGCAGGCCTTTCTCAAAAGATAGTACAAAACCAAAATGATCACTTTAGAGCTTCACTCTGAATGTGCCGTCTATGAATAAATAATAAGCTTAAGAAATTAACATTGTCTTCTTGAGAGAATAGAGGAGATTCTTCAGAGAAAGCTTGAGAACATATGAATTGAGACTTATTATAAAGTATAAACTAACTTCTGAATGAAATATAGAATACTGAGCAATCTTTAATAAGCTGAAACTGACTGTTGGACAAGGCATTTTGACCAAGCTTCTGTTTCAATGTCATTTATAGTCAGTGAGTGTCAGGTGCTAAGTTGGATTGCGGCGACAAACGGCAAGTTATCTTCAAAACATCTCGTTGACTCTGCCAACTCTCCTGAACCTCATATACTTTGCACTCAGAAAGTGCAAGCACGTAAAAACAAGCAATGTAGTCGTTTTGCATAATTTTTTGAAAGTAGCCACATGGTTTGTATTGACATAAGCTAGGAATCAAGGTAGTGTTGCTTTCATAGTGGAATGCGCGAGAGAACACAAACTGACAAATATATGCTTTTTACTACTCACATCATTACGAATTAGTTTGCAAATGCAACTACGAGCAAGTGATTGGCTGAATGAAACAATTGACTTGCCAACTTTTTATGGACTCATCTTTACCATATTTGATAAATCGTGCTTCTATGTAGGTGAAGATTTTAAGAACTGGGGTTGGAAACTTTTCAATGTCCAGGAATATGTTTATTGGGATGGGGGTGTGACTTTGCAAGAAACTTGGTCAAAAGTCGACCATGCGGCAAGAGCGTTCGCCATACTATTTTCCCTGAAATATTACTTTGGTTTTAGTAACAATGGTTGGTCAACTGTACAAAACACACCCCCTTCCAATGTAGAGTGTCTCGGCTCGTCTAGTGACATTGACAGCGTTGTCAATGTCTAATCAGTGAAAGGGTTTTATTCGCAGGATTACCGGAAGATTGCAAACTACAACATATGTGTATGATGGAACAGATGAAAAACAGTTTAAAAAGTATTTTTGTAAGAAAAATGATAAGCTCTCTTCTTCCAATAGGCGCAAAAAATGTGTATACTTGTATAAAAGAGTTCAAAGATTCATGTTTGCAAAGCAGTTAGCTTAACTGAATGTGCTATGCACTATTCCCACGATAGCATCGAGGACTTTCTAGTCCGGACAATATTGTGCAAGTTATTCCAAGAACTGGCATTGCAACAAATGGTGATGGGCTCTATTGTATTAACTCATTATAGTCTACTGGCAGAGTCCTTACACCAAATCGCACATCTTATCTTCACATTTTGGTAGAATTTTTTTGGCCAGCTTTTGAGGCATTTCTAGTATTGCTACTTTGTGTAATTCACCCTTGGAACCAGCAATGAGAAACAGTATTCACCCTCTTTGTTCAGACACATCTTGCATTCTCGATTTTTCCGGTGCCTCAGCCTCGGGCATGCTCCCCCTTATATCAGAGGGTGAAGACGCTTCATAATATACTTAAGATTAATTTTTCTGAGTTCAAAATCTGTCCTTTCCGTGTTAATTCCTTGTAAAGTCAAGGCTTGATTAAGAAGAAAAATTCGCTTCTTCACTTGCTGAAAAGTACTCAGGTGCTTTTTATAAAGCGACCAAATTTTTAGTGTAGAAGCTATCACAGTCATCTCTGCACTAAGTTAAGAGCAAACTGAGTTCTAATGCATTGGCAATCAAGAACAGTGACTATCTCGTCCTAATGTTTTAAAGCCTTTCAATAAATTGAATTGGATAAATTTCATCCATAAATAATCTTATTATTGCTTCTGTAAGGAAGCTGGGCACATTTCTATTTGCAAAGTGTTAATCTTCTTTATGAGAAATCTGTCTACTTGGAGTAAGAAAACTTACGCATTTCTTGAGGTGAGCCTAGAAAAGATGCTACTGCGGCAATTATCACTAATTTGTTGCTTGTAGCTTATAGTTATCTGGCTTTTCTTTTTGTTGTATAACTAGTCTATTTCTATTGCAAATGACAACCTAAGATGAAGTTAATTTGAAGCATGAAGCATTTGCCTAGTAGAAAGAATCCTAAGCTAAATTTTTCTTGAACAATATTATCTTTAAACAATGGCTTTTAAAAATACTTTCATCATCAAAAATAGATCTGGTGGCAGGAATAACAGTATCTGAAAAGTCAATTTTGAATTTAATTTATGTTGCAGTCTCGTTAGCCCATCATTTCTGATCCATTTACTATGGTGAGTTACTTGATATAGGAAAGGACTCGTTACGTTATGTTTGCATATAGCTTTCAATCTACTAAATCTATCCAGAAGTGCTTTAAACAAGTTGTAGAGTTATTAAATTTCGAGTATTGTTCTCGTATTCATTTAATTGTTTCTTTATTCTTTTTTCTTTCTTTTGATTTTTTTTAGTGTCTTCTTACTGTGCTAGCCATTGACTAGTAAGAGTATGTTTTTGCTCCCCATGGTATCGTTTTCATAGTGTTGGTAAATTAGCGACCGTAAGAAATACTGTAATTGCTTGTGCTGGTAGAAAAGAGAAGCTATGACAGTTTATACCTGATTTCATTGTGCTAACAAGCGATATTTGACATCAGTTATTGAAGGGCAATCAGAGACACCAGAGCACGGGGACGAAAGGTGAGGGGCAGTGCGCCTCCTATCGTTGAGGAGTGAGGGCAAGGGGGAAAAAGTGCCTTTCTTGTCCTGTCTACTGATATATCTTTTTTAATTTTCTTCTTACAGTCGTTCTTCTCTCAGATTCGAGCTCCTGCTATCTTCAAGAATTCATCACCTGCCACGAAATACAACAATTGTTGAAAGTATATATTTGAGAAAAGTAGCTCGTACATGCTATAGCGTCCTTCAGGGCAATTTTTTGTGCTTTAATCTAAATTTTTCTTCTATTAAAGGAGCACGCTATTAGTGAATGAACACATCTACATCGAATTCTTTATTTTACTTGATTCATTCATTAAAAAATCTGCCATTGAAGACTAAATAAATAGATGTCATTCTAAAAATACGCAATGGACTTGGTCTATAGGAGGGGGCGCAGGCTGCTGCTTTTCGCGATTGCGACTCGTTTTCAGGGGGTGGAGGCTGTTGACAAGCTGTAGAGAAGCGCTCTAAAATCATAAGCATAATATTGTAGTCAACTTCTCCAAAAACAGAACTTATACTTGCTTCAAATTTAGCGCTTCATGTCACTTTCACAAGACATTTTAGGTGGCTGTTCGTTGGAGCAGCTAAAATTTAAAGGTATCAGGCCCACCCAAGTCCTTTTGCCATTTTTTATGACAAGATGCTCGGGTGTGGGTCAAATTTTCTGTTTTTTGTGACATTGCATGACAAGTAGGGAGGAGTCAAAATCTGTTAAAATTTGCATGACGTATTTTTGAATGAGCCTAATGTCATTCTGAAACGCTAAAAGAAATTCCCTTTTGGACTAAAAAATCTCTTAATTTTCTTCATAAATGGTCTTCAATGATAGTCATAATCTGTCCTTGATTTAACTAAGTCTTTTCTGCCCTAAAGACATTCAACAATCATCATCATCCAATTCTGCTTTGGATCTTAATATTATAGCCAACTCTGAAGGCCACTATAGCCAAGATGTGAGTAGACACAAGTTGTGCAACTGAGCGAAGGCCCTAGTGAATAGTTTTAAAAAGAAATACATAAGATTGACAAATAAGAGATAAGAATCTATATATGAACTAATCGCAGGCATTACAAAATGGATTTACACATAATAGCTACTCTTTTGAATTTCTATTCAAATATATTTGTCATTATCCACTACAAATCATGACTTTATGAAGAAATCCCAGAAGGATTAGGCAATTCTATGGGCAGTAACTGAACAGCGGCACCGATAATAGAAAATTAAAGAAAGTAACTAAAGATTTAAGCTGTGATCCTACTTCGCATAATTCCTGGACTTTCATGACTCTCAAGTTGTGTAAGTCAAACCCAAATGTTCCGCAATATAATACAGGGATTCCACTAGAAGTTACACAGGTCTATGATCGACAGTAATTAGCAATTCTCAGGAATTCCTCGAGCGACTGTAATCTGTCTTTAGGGTTCCACTCCAGAAAAGAGGTTGAAAGCCTTTGATCTAAAGGTACCACTAAGCTCAAGAATGGACGATTTTTATGTATTTTCACGCTTTTTGGGCAATTTTTAAGTATTCTTGTTCTCTATATCCTAAAACTTTCCGCGTCCAATGCTAGATACCATTCACTACAGCAGGTGTAACTTTATGAAAGGTTTAAACAAGATTGAGGGAAAGCAATGCCACAGAATCCTGTCAATGTGCCATTTAAGCAATTTTCACCCCATTTTTCAACAAAGCCTAGCCCAAACACTTCAATAACTTCGCTAAATCACCTTAGGAAGGTTATAAATCCTAAAATGAGTTATCTTTTATCATCAAACAATATTCCTTACTGCTATTTACACTTTTCATCTCATATATTTGACCATAATTAACCAAATACCCCTATTTCCATAAATCTGAGATCTGGGCCCACTGTGCACCTAATTCTAAATATGTTCTAATTGCTCTGAAAGCTTCTATCTTCGTCATTTACCTGGACGGGCAACAACATAATACCAAGGTTGACTGAGCGGCAATCAAACTTAAATCATTGAAAATCTTCATTCAAAACTTTGCGTTGGCATTCCTTCCTTACATAATCCGGCCTTATTTCTGTATGCTGCTTAATCCAACTCCTATCATGAATATAGAAGAACTCGAAAGATATCATAGAAGATAAAAGCCAAAACAGATGCAAGCGCATAAAGCAACAAGAGAACAAGAGAATAGTTAGCTAAGTTAACTGTTTATGTTGGTCTGAAATTGCAATGACTGTGATCGACTAGATCATCGACTTTAATGAAAATAATCATGGATTCACAAAATTTCATAGTCAAAACAATAATTCAGCTGTTTTCAGCTCTTTTGGGTCATTTTAAACAAGCTCTGCTACACTTATGGTAAGTGCACGTCATTATCTGAATTAGACATAAACACTGCAGGATTAACATGCTAAATCAAGATTTCTGATTAAGAGCCTTTTATAACAGATTTCAGATAAAAAACTATTCTAGACTTTTGTTCAAGACCTGCAGATACGATCGGCGTATGAAAATGCGTTTGAATGAGCAACCTGTAGCCATTACCATAGCCCAAACCACTAACTGGTAAGTCGATATGATCTCAACAAAACAATTTATCATGTTGCAACAGCCAAACTTCAGCTATCAAATTCAATTAGTATCGTGCTTTCTGATAGTTTCAGAATTGCTGGCATTGTCCTCGTTTCCTCCACAACACTATATACATTTTGCCTTGCAATCTGCTTTATTTGCTTTCCAATTGCTATCCAAACTGCTTGTTTTAGCCTTAAAGTATCAATTGTAGTCAGACGAACACATGCTACATTTTATCGAAATTTACTTTAGCCTCCTGATATCATGATACCAAGTGTTTAAACTATGCTATTATGAGTTGTTATTTACTTGCCACCAAACGGCTTTTGCACATGGCGATCGCCCGTTTCTTTCATAAGAGAGTGCTTGATAAGGCAATAGTACTCGGCTGCTCAAAAAGTTCAGTACTGGATGTTTGAGTTCTACGAAGTTTGTAAGTGTGCATGTATTTCAAATTCAATCTATATGTATATAAAATATACTATGTGTTATGCTGGCTGACCTCTAACAGTTAAACTTCAATTATTTACCAAGAGTTCTCATCATTTTTGGTGTAACAGAAGCTTTTTAATTCTAGTAGTGTGCACCTTGTTATAAAAAGGCGTGAATTCGAATTGGTCAAACTAGGAGCTAAATTGTCTGAAAATGCCTTAGTCGTTTGACTTCATGTTTATGAGAAGGAGTTAAATTTGATAAGTATATGCTTTAAATTGGTTTTTGGATCTCTTCATTAGCTAATTTGTTTTAGAAAAATAGCTGAGTACTAACAGTTAATCTAGCAATGAAAATGTATATATATATATATATATAATATATATATATATATATTTAAATATATATATATATATATATCTATTTATACATATATATATATTTTTATATACATATA
>OLMO02000278.1:8089538-8112318 GCA_900291935.2 Cassiopea xamachana | reverse complement strand
AATATATATATATATATATAAATATATACATATATATATAAATACATATATATATATATATATATAAATACATATATATATATATATATATATATAAATACATATATATATAAGCATACATAAACTCGCTACTAACATACTAAAGCGGTGAATTATCTAGCCATTTAGAGACTATTCAAAGCTTCCAATGTGTAATGCAAAAAGTTAAAGAAAACTATGACAGATGGCAAAGAGGAGAACAAAGTCACAAAATTTATCTTCAGATGAAGAGTAAGGAGCAATCTTCATTTTCTAGAAACAGATATTGATGTTTCATGCATTGAAAAAGGCGACAAGTCTTGGATGGGATACCAAACGTTGTAGTGATTATTTGAGAATAATCACTACACTCATGTTACTGATTAGCTCTTCTCAGCGCAAGACCCCGCAAGCCATACTCTTTCTCGAGTCTTCTGTGTGAAGCTTGTACTTATAAGCTTCTAGCATGCCCTCAACCAGCCGCAGGCAATCATTTTCAATACATACATGCAATTCACTTGCATTAGCCCCAATCTGGACATAATTTGTGACATTGCATTTTTTGACTTTCCTGCCTTTCCTTGACTCATCTACTGTTATACGAAAGTATTTTATCTTATTTGCCCTTTTGATTTTGTCTTTGTCGAATATCAGAGACTTAACTTAATTGCTTGGCATCGCCAGTTAAGATGAACTCGCATTTCGTTACGTCAGTGCTTAGTTTACTTTGCCTTAGCCAGTCCATGATCCCCTCTAGCTCTCTTTTTAGATACTCTAAAAGTTGTAGAGAATTTTCAGTACTAGAGATACTTGGGTCATCAGCTTACATATTTGAGTAGAATGTTGCATGCTACTAACTCTACCAGAACGGTCTAAGTACTCTCCATAAATGACATTCTCATCACAACCCGGTCAAACCCTGTGAAGTAGTAGTTCAATGAAGTTCTGCATTGCGTAACTTTGACAAGGTATTGACGGGGCTCAACTCTTCGAATGAATAGTTGACCGGGTTCAAATTTCCTTCTCTTGCGTAATTTAAGAGCCTCAAATATTTAACAGAGACGCTTGCTATGCTATTTGATTTAGCACTATGAAACACTTTGCTGGACAATTGGGTATTTTGCTTTTCCAAGACCTACAAGCTACAGTAGCTACAAGAATATCTTGATATATAGGTATCTATTCAATTGAAATGAGAGGAAGGAAGGTGATAGATGTCACTGAAAATTCACAGAGATTTGAAATAACAATAATCATAATCACTTAGAATGCAATTTGTAAAACTTTGACCGGGTTTTTGAACCCAGTCAACCCGGTCTAGATTTGCCCCTACGTATTGAGTTCTAATGAGAATTTGTTGAAAGGCCTTCTTAGCATTGGTTTTCTGGTTTTCATGACATCTACTGGAAAAAAGAATTGGGTGAGAATCCTGTCTGTGGCACTCAGTTTTTGATGTAAAATGAAATTTAAAAGCATTATAATTCATCATTATGCTTTCCTAAGCTATTGATGTTACCAAGAACATACTATACATATATTTTGGCACATCAGATGGTCCAAGAAGGGCTGCAGTTTGTGGCCACAAATTGCACCTTTAGCCAAGAGATCGCAAATTTTGGCTTCCAAATGGCAAAAATCTGTACGTCCCATTCACTGGGTCTTGTCCCTATCTCACACCCCGGTACGCATCCATGAATACAGTGAAGCGCTATGCAATTAGCATCTCCTTTCAAGCAGATTGTAGTCTAAAGAGTGAGTTGGATAAGATGATTCTCATTAATTGTGTAACTAAAGGTGTATTCTTCAATTTAGCACTAATGAAGTGGGTGGTACTTTCGGACAAAAGCAAACTAAATTAAATCTAATTTAAGCAGCTATTTGTGAAGTTTAGGACTTGAAGAGTTAAAAAAGCTGCCTCAAACGCAGGATTTAACGTTTAGAATCCTAATACAAGAGTATATTCTAGGTTTTTAGAAGTTGTAATCATATTAACCAATTTCAATGTACACAATTTTAAGAAGATTAAATTTTTTGAACTTCAAGGGGTCATCCACTGCAATAATCCATGAGAGGTCACAAAGAATTTAGAATTATGTTTGAATTCAACTTTTCCTACCAGGTCATTTTGATATCTGAATTTGGCTTTTTGGAAATTCCAGGATATTTTGCAGAGAGGATTACGCTAAGCTGCATATAACTCAGATAATATGCAAAAGATTTCGATAACGCAATCCTCTAGGCTTATTTTCCTAATTAGACACACTTTTTAAATAAAAAGACAATTTTAACCAAAGGCTCAGGGGCAGACGCAGGCTAGTGCTATTGTCACTTGAGCAATAGCCCGAATCTTCAATTTGACTTTGAAGCGATATAATACGAATGAGAGACTTCAAGTCTCTTTCTGTTTACTTTTCCCATCCTTTGGCTGAAAGTATTGCAATCTATGTGGTGTCTATTTAGTAGAAAAGGATCAATAAAAGTCATATTTCATATGACGCCATGCCCAATTGTTTCAATATATTCATTTGTCCTATTGTTGTAATACCTACTTCCCCTAAAGTGTCTTTTTACTCTCATCTAAACCAATCGGGACTATAAATCCTACAATAGATGATCCTATTGATATAGTAATAGAATAGATGATCCTATTGATGTAGCAATAATAAAGTACAGTAAACACCCTAGTATTAAGAAGAAAAAGGAAGTGCTGACTCCCACCAAAACGTTTTCCTTTAGAAACATCACAACATTGGAAGCTTTGCAACAAATTGAAAAATTAAGTAATAGAAAGGCATCGCCCATTTACAGTATCCCAGCTAGAGTACTAAAAGAAAACCCTTTAATTTTTGCTGATGTACTGAAAAAATGCTTTGATAATAGCCTGGATGAGTGCACATTTCCCACAAATTTGAAAGCAGGAGATGTTTCAGCAGTTCACAAAAAGGAGGATGTTAACCGCAAGCACAACTACAGACCAATCACAATTTTACCACCAGTTTCAAAAGTCTATGAAAGACTAGTTGAAAATCAGATAAAACCGTTTCCACTCGGATTTCTTAACCCTATGCTCAGTGATTTTAGAGAAAAGTACAGTACACAACATGCTTTACTGCGATTTATCGAGAAATGCAAAAAAGTTTGTATGAAGGGAATTGTGTTGGTGCTGTTTTCATGGACCTTTCAAAGGCTTTTGACTGCCTGAATCATGTACCCTTGGTGGCAAAGTTAGAGGCATATGGCTTTAGCAGAAATGCCTTAACGTTCATTCGTAGCTACTTATACAAAAGAAAACAAAGAGTAAAAGTAAATGGGTCTTTTAGTAAATGGAAATATATCGATCAGGGTGTCCCTCGTGGATCAGTACTGGGGCCTCTCCTATTTAATATATATTTTAATGATCTGCTCATGTTCGTACCAGAAATTGAAATTTGCAATTATGCAGATGACACAACCCTTTATGTAAGTGACACTGACACCATAGACATTCTGAACAAACTAGAGAGCTCTATCTCAACTGTTGCTAGATGGTTTGCAGATAACTGCATGAGGCTAAATAGAGACAAATGTCATTTTATGGTCTTTGGTGACCAAAGCAACGATTTAACCTTACAAATTGAAACTATCCCAGTTGTTGAAAGTAGAGAGCAAAAACTGCTAGGGATCACTGTTGATAAAAAACTAACGTTTACAACACATGTTGAATCTTTATGTAAAAAGACAAATCAAAAGCTCCATGCTATTTCCCGTATTTCGTGTTACTTAAGCACAGAGCAACTGAAACTTACAATGAAAACGCCCATTCTATCGCAATTTAACTACTGCCCTCTCGTGAGGATGTTCTGTGACCGAACCCTGGGCAATACAATAAATCGAATACATGAAAAGGCGTTGCGCATCGCATCCCAGAATAAAACAGCTGACTTTAACACCCTTCTGCTTGAACCAAACTCTGTATCAATACACAAAAGAAACCTACAGTTGCTAATGATTGAGGTCTACAAAACTGTGCAAAATGTCAACCCGAGTTTTATGAAGGAAATATTTGTACAAAAGGACATAACCCACAATCTTAGGAACAATTTTCCGATGCGTATCCCTAAAGCACGAACTTCTAGTTACGGAATTGAAAGCTTGTCCATTTTAGGATGTAAGCTGTGGAATAACCTACCCGATGATTTTAAAAACAAGTTAAAGGATGGAATGATAGCTGCAACTGCAGGATATGCCGAAAATTCGTTAGTCATGTCGGTTTCCTTAATTAAATCTATTTATCTTCATTTCAATTTACATTTGTATTCTAGCTTTATTTCTCTTCTTCTATGTAAATATATCACTGTTTTATTGTATTATATTATATATGAGTTATTGTAAGTAGTAGGCTTTAATTAGCTGATATACTAGCTATGTATTTATTTATCTACGCCTACTGTGAATAATTGAATTATCATTATTATCAAGTTTATCAATTTTGAGATGCTATATAGCGGAAATACTAGTGGAGTTGTAAACATTATTGACACTAGTACGCAATTGTGGAGGGAGTGTTAATGGGATTTGAAAAAGAGCGTTATCCAATGACAACGAAGTATCACTAGTGTTCATTTATGGTGGCAACACTACCGGAGCGCTAGGGAATTTTGAAAATTTTAATAACCCAATGGAAAGGAAGCTTGTCTAATGCTAGCATTTAGCAGAAGAACTACCAAACTTTGCAAAACTTCAACCAGCATGCGGAAGAATTAGGCCAATCATCGACATTCATAGGACTGTCGATAATTGGCCTATTGATATGGACGCACAAGATGTTCTGCAAGAATGAGTCACGTATTATCAAACTAGGTCTTGATCCGTACTACGAAAGCGCTGAGGCCTACGGTTTTGGGGGGAAAGTCAAATCCTTAATTCCTATAATTAAATTTCAAGACAAGGCACCGCTGTACGCAAATTGTGTATCATTACACATAAAATACCATTCCTGTACTAAACGCTTTAACCATTATCCGAGACAAATATAGTCGCATAGTCGAGGGAAGGACATTTAAGGGAAAGAACTTTCATTAACAAATCTGATAGCCAGAAGTTTCAAACAACAAGTATACCTAGCACTATACATAGAAGTAGGAAAAATTTTACCATAAACATCAATTCACTATGTTTTAGACAAGAAACTCTTCCAATCGATTTCATTGTGTTTGACGGAGCATCGATAGCCTTGAAAAAGTTTCACCTCATCCCTTCAAATGCATGTGATGTAACCTGCATCGAATAGGAAAGTAATGATCACACCCAAAACGTTTTTGCCATGCTCTCACATAGAAGAAAGCTACGCTCAGAGTTTTTCCTGGATCCACCCTTGAGCATTAGCCTTCTTCAATGTTGTTATTGTCCAGATGCGTTACATGTGATAGGATGCGTATCTGGATATATATGTCTTCTTCAATGCTATAGATGCGCCAAAGGCACTAGATGTCTTACTCTGGGGTTTGCACATTGTACCAACTAAGGCAAGGTTTGTTTTGGCGACCAAAAGGGACTATCGCTGTTACTGAGCACTTATAATTTAGTGCAAAGTAAGGGCTGATTTCGTGAAGTTTCGCACGAATTTCCAGTGTGTAAAGTGGTAAGTCGGTATGCCTTACCTCTTGTCAATTCCGTCTGATTTTCGACGATTCGTGTATTTATCACGACGTTTCAGGTAATTGTAAAGACGGCAGTTGCTTTTGCGTTTCTTACATGCTCAGTAGTATTCTGCGAAGTTTTGCTGCAAGAAAATGAAGTTATGAAGAACGATCTCAATTTCTTTTGCTGCAGTAATTTCTCTGAAGACTTTTTGCTATTCTTATCAAAGAAAGCCATTTTTCTGACAGCATAGGACAGTAATGTAAACAGACCTAAATAAAAACTGGCTTGTGCCACTTTTTTGCTTTCTATATCGACATAGTTGCTAAAACTTTGCGTTGTTTATCAAAGCAAAACATAGAGGCGGATAAATGATCGACAAACAAAGAAACGGAACTAAGTTGGCAACATATTGATTAATCAAAGTAGTCAGTTCTTGCTGACAGAAAACAGCGGGTTCTACTGTTTTTCGAAAGAATTTGCCTAAAGTTTGTGATTATAGTTCTATTTGAGAGTAATTTCACTGCTACCACAGCTTCTACCTTGCCTAAAATTTGCACTTTAAAAATTTTACATTATTTACAAGGACTTTATACTGAAGAATAAATGGGCTGCGTTAAAGAAATTTCCTGAAAGAGGAATGTTGGTCAAGTATATTTTTAAAAGTTTCAATGTTGGCCAAGATGATTCTGTGAGCAAAAAACCATTTCTCTTTGATACCAACCTCTCTGTAAATAGTGAGTAGTGTTTACATTTCAAAGAATCGGGCCGCAGCAACTACACCCTTGACATTACTTGAAACTTGGCGATATGTGCATGAATTACAAAAATTATGAAGATATTGGAAAGACAAGATACAGAAATGACAACTCACCACTTTATACGCTTAAAATCCATGCGGAACATTATGAAATTGGCTCTTACTTCTTTCTAAATTATAAGGGCTCAGTACAGACGACAGTCTTTTTTGCTACTTTTCGAAATGGCCGTCTTGCCTCACTCTGAATTAGTGAGTTAAACATTTAGCGCCTTCGGCGCTTCTATATCATCGGCCTTCTTCAGTTATGCCGAAAGCGAGGCTGAGGTCGTGTTTATGCTTTTCTGACTTTCTACTGAGATAAAATGGCGAAAACGGATATCCGTCATTGTTGTAGAAAGTTTGATCACTGTTATCAGATAAGCTTTAGAAAAGATTGGTAGTATCAACTTTTGGCACGCGATAGGACTGAACGTTGGAGCATGAGCTTTTGTGAATTTTTTAGGGTTCTTAAAGTATGGGCCTTTAAGTCTCCATCCTTATAGACATTCTTTTTGCAAAAAAGATTGTATATTGATAAATGTATTAAAATTTTTATGTCATTATTAAGCATAATTCAATGTTTCATTGAAAGCAATATACTACTTCAAATTAAAGTTATTCATTTCATAAATGTGTTAATTACAAATAATGCAATTTGTCTACAAATATAGAAGCCCCGATACTTCAAAAATGGTAGTATCAGCTTAGAGCATATTTAAGTGAAGACTTTTTGTGACTGTAAGTACGTCGTAAATAGCTGTGAAGTTGGGCTATTGCCTTGAAGGAAATGATGAATACCCAGGTGAAAATGGTGTCTAAAACCCTATATTTGTACTGTTGCACGAAGGCTGGACTTATTTTAGAGACGTTGTTTGAGTTATGCAACCATTAATAGCCAATCGAACCATAATTGAAGATCGTCTCAAGGGCAAAGGTTATTTAGATTTGAAAAAGATCCATTGAGCTGAGCATATATGGTATATGAACGGCGTTAATCTTAGTTCTATGTTCTAAACGTTTTTACGAATAATAAGCATCTTTGTAACTATTTTCGGAAACCTATTCGTTTTGACGGCAGTGCAGTACATAAATATAACGCCTACATTAAAATTTGGCTTTGTGTCGATGGTAACTATTCACCATCGAAAGCCAAGGGACCATTCACAAAGGAACATTCGGCAAAACCTGTTTCACACCAAAATCCACTTATGCATTTATAACATCACAATATATCATTTTTAAAAACTGAACAAATAGCGGTGCATAAAGTTTTCAACAAAATTCACAAATACATCGATTAAGTGCAAAAATTTTGCTTTACCACAAGCTTTCAAGCAAAATTTTTTTGAAATATTTATTTGTATGAAATGTTATGCTCTTCTGAAAATCTAGCATCAATTGCACATGAGCGCTGCGAATTGACTAAGCAAAGAAAAAACCTTTTGTTTGACCTCCCCTTGTAGTTGATGTGCCCTTGTTTGAAGTCACTGCAGTGAAGAAAGCATTTAAAACGATGTCGCCATAGCAAATATATCTTTTAAAAGGAGATTCATAGAATAGCTTAATTTTCTACATGACAGGAATCTCCCGAATATTTATTTGTCTGAAATACCCCCAATTGCTTTAGCCCCTGTTCCCCCTGTGTCAAATTTTCTCCTAAAATACCAAACCCCTTTAATCTTAAACCTATACGTCCTTCGCGAATGGCCACAAAGCGTTAACAGTTATCCGTGTCATGAAATTTAACTGTTTTAGTGTGTTTGTATATGCATGTCTGTTTTGGTTTGTTTGTATATGCATGTTGCTATTGACTTTATTATTTCAATCCAGCATATTGTAGATTCTCATCTAAAATAACAGGCTGCTAGCTAGTGTACGTACTTTTGTGGAATTCAAATGGACAACTGGTGGTGATAAATCAGTAGTTCCATTCTAAATTGCATGTAAGCTTAGAAATAGATTTCCTACCTGATCCATATCAACTTTTATATTTCTGTTTTAGGAGGCGTTTCCTGTACATAACAATTGCCTTGCAATAGTGAAATATAGAACCAAATATGGAAAGCATAGTCCCTCAGAACTTTTCTAATGTTCTTAAAGCAAGTACTTTGCAATGGACTGTAAGTACAACATCAAGCTCCACAAATGCTACTGCGGTTACAACACAGAACATCCTTTCACAACAAGGACTTAGTACTGCTTCCGTAACATTTCTAATGGTATTGTGTTGTCTGGCGATTTTGGAGAATATCTTTACATGTTACCTGATCTATGCTAATGCAATACTGCATACTGCTACAAACATCTTTGTTTTTAGCCTTTGCATCACAGATATGTTATGTGCAGGAGTTTTGCTACCCATTGCGGTGTTCAGAAAGGAAAGCTATGCATATCTATACTTAGCTGCCATTACTGTCTTTACTTACGCTGCAAACCTTACAGCAGTCACTTATGAGAGGTTAATTTCAATTACGAAGCCTTTGCAGTATAGATCCATAGTTACGAAGAAGATCGCTCTGAGAATTACCATAGCTGCCTGGATTCTTCCACTCTCCTACTGCCTTCTGCCAATCGCATGGAAGACCAACACAAGTGGACTTGAACACAAGATCTATATAATAGTTGCATTGCTGGTATTCCTTGTCTTCCCTTTGTTTTTCATTTGCTTTGTCTACATTAGGATCTTGTTTGAAATCCATCGACTTTTGAAAGGCAGTAAGCATTTACTTGTATATGCTGTAGAAGAAAATACCGATGAAGCATCACATGGCATAATCAAGCGCTTGAGGAAGTCTATTTCATGTAATCTCCGACAAAACAAAAGAGACAAGCAAGAAAAAGCTAACAAAGGAAATCGCTCAAATGAGGATTCGAACGAGGAGACAAGCTTTACGTGCAAATCTGAAATTTACGCAAGCACCCTATTTCATGAATTCCCAAACACAGTTGGCATACAGAGTAGGTGTCAGAAACAAGCTGTCAATAGCGATTGTGAACACATCCACTTAAATGCAATTAATGCTGGGCATAGTAGTTCTAACATTATTGGCGTTAAGGACTCAATCAATAAATCTGTAGATAATGACGCAGGTGTAGTTAACTTCAATGACGAGATTCTTTGCAACTCAGAATACACCAGTGGAACACCACAAACGAAGAACTTTGACTTAGAACTGAGATTAATTGTCCAGGAGAATTCTCAAGATCCACAGAAAGATTCTGAGGAGCAGCCTAAATGTATAGATGATATCATGAATAAAAACTTAGATAATGCGCAAGACGCCCTTGATGATGAGCTGAGGTGTCATAATACTGTTTGGGACGCAGAAGCGATTTACAATGAAGAAGCAACTGCAGAACAGAAGTTTATCGAAGAAGAAGGAGAGAAACTTCCTCCTGAAGGTAAAGATCAATCTAGCAATACCAGTTGCCAGAAAGGATTGAAGAGGAACCAGCAAGCTAAGTCTGGGATAAGAAGAAAGAGATCCATGAGAAGACGACAGATTCTAGATGAGATCAAAGCTTCAGCGGCATTTGCAGCAGTTGCTTTCACATACATGTTCACATGGATACCTGTAATTTATATGACATTCATGGAAGCCATTGAAAGACTAGATTTGGTTCCACGTAGTGTCGATGATGTAAACATTTGGTCTATAGCTCTTAATGCCGCCATTGATCCGCTATTCTATGCCCTCATTCTAAGAAACTTTCGGAAAGTTATCAAGAAAAAGTACAGGAAGATGAAAAACAGATACAAGTAACTATAACCACAGATGAAAAAACCGCCAATTTCTTTCAGGTGATTTCGTCATTATGTTTTCTAAAGTTTGACATCCAGTATATCGATCATCGCAGAACAGCAACAAATTGCCTACTTCAACACATGTAACACATACAGCAATATGTATGTACATTTCAAGGGAAATTTTAATTATACTTTATAAACTGTATGTCCGGCCTATTCTAAACTGTAGTGATGTGACCCACATCACCCCACAAGGACTCTAATCTACAAAGTCATTAAAATAGAAACTCCGAGTGAAAAGCTATGTTGTGAATTAGGCTGGTAATTACTACATGTGATAAGATGGAGTAGGAGAATTCTCATGCTTTAAAGAATGCTAGGCAGCTTATTCCCTAAATCTATTAGTGAATCTGTTTGCAAATTGAACCATTCCAATTATTTTTGTCGTAATCGACCATTTGTTGGTTAAATTAAGGCCAGAACTGAAGAATTTCAAGCAAGCTTTTCCTGATAGTTTACACGAGTGGAGTGAGCTTGGCCAGGAGATTAAAAAACTACTTTCGCTTATTAGACCTATTTTTAACTCTGTTTTCAGCATTTTCGATCCTCGTAGGTTTGTTTTAGGAAGGCCCGAGTAAGTTGAATATTTACACGTTTAGGTACAATTTCAGAGACAAAATTAGCATAATGTGTCTTATCAACGTTGGTCCTGAAGATATAGAACAGCACCCATTGCTGTGCCATTTTTGTGGTGAATAAAGGTGTGACCTCCTCATCAGTGTCCTTATTGTGCTTTATCCTTTCAATAAATGTAAAGCTTTACATCCAACCCTCTTGCAAGTTCTTTTGTATGACAACAATAAATTACCACTTAAAGATAATGTATTTATTCTAAAATACACCATTTCTTACATTCTAAGAACAGAAAATTTTTCCTAACATTTCTCCAACCCTGAAATTCCATTAGTGCAATGGTCCCCAACCTCCTGGCCATGGACTGGTACCGGATTGTGGATCTTCATTGCAAATTTTATGATTTAATTATTGTTTTCATTTAAGAAATTGTATCTTGTGTTATCATCCTGGCATCATAAGCTTAATTTGGGGAGTGATCTTTCCACATCCCTTCTTGGTTGAGGTTTAACCATTGAACTAATTGCCTTGCGCGGTGTACGGTAATAAAGGGGTTGGGTACCACTACGTTAATTTATGTATTTAATATATGTATTATTTGTTTTTGTACTTGTAGGTGCTTAGTTTCGTTGACTTGTTTAATGTAATGGCAGTGGAACAGATAATTAAAATTTTACTCCCCATTGTATCGTCCTGTGAACCTTTGTCTATGTATCAATATAATGTATAGAGAAAAAATCTTAACACTATAGGATAATTAGGGCACTTGAATGAACAAAAATTAAAAATTCCTCTTTTATATCAATCAAAGTGTAAGAATACAGTAAAAGCCTTAATTCAAGAGCTTATAACTTAGTAATGAGCTTGTCGATATTCCTATGATATGAGGTACTTCTACTTATCAAAGCAGGGAGCTGGTTCCAAGTGCAGAGTCCAAATATACTTGCCAGAAAAAGTATAGTTGACGGTTCGACATTAAAAAGACTCTAAATATAGCCAACCACCCAAAGCTTTATGGTTAAAACGTAGATGTAAACCTGCACATCACAAAATTGCATGCACAATTTTTCCAGCATCCTTGAAAGGGGTTGATTGGCAAACAGGCTGAGCTTTTTCCAGTAGATAGAAATCAAAACCAGCAATAACAACTTAGCTAGAATACCAGGCTGAAAAGGTTCTATTTATTTGCCATCAAAATATACACTTTCAGGCTATAGGTTTTTACTAAATCAAGGTTCTTAAGTGAGGATTTTTGCTTTGAATTTTGATGAAATTTGTAGGATGATGAAAAACACTAACTTGGTGTCTTTTGAGATGGATTCATTGGCATACAATATGCATTCACTGTGCAACCTCTCATTCAACAAGCGATTTAATACTCAAACTAGGTATGAAGTTTGGAGTTGAACGAGCTCAATTATATGGAGCATATATCGTGCTAGCACAAAATTCTTATTTATCTCGTTTTCTTTATTTCTTTTTCAAGATTATCTGCCCTATGTTGTGTTAGTGTATTGAAAATACGGAGAGATTGCAATGATTTATGTAGCTTAGCGCAACTGTATGCCATCAAATGTAGAAGATGCAGCTTCACTTTCTATCTAATCCTAATCCTTCGCATTTTTCATCCTAATTCATTTTCCTTTTAATCCTAATTCGTCGCAGTGATAGTATTGTAGAATAATAATTTGTATTAGAATGTTAAATCCGATCTTGCTAGGGTTTTATGACAAATGATATACTCTTCATGAAAGACAGAGGGCTTTTACAAGAAAGGATGCATACCCGGAGTAAGGTAACTGCATCCCAATGTAAATGTTCATTAGCTTGCATCAAACTCTGAAATTATGCCGAATTCAAACACTTGCAAGATGCTGAAGATCATGCTTTTTCGCACTTCATTGCGTACAGGGGTAGTTCTTGGGGAGGACTATGGGGCCATGGTCTCCCGTCGGAAAATGCCAGCCCCCTGTTGGAAGAGTCAGTCCCCCGTCGGGAACTTTCTGGTGCCACCTCTGGTTGCATAAATCTGAGATGGAGCCATTGCTGTTTTCCCGTTAAGCAAAATTTAGCAAAGACAAATATATTTTGCCGAATGTCACCAGAAATGACTCAACTATTTAAGGGCACAATTGCAATCTGAGCAGATGACTTAAAACACAGTAGAGGAATTATTATGCACATTTAGTGAAGCTTTTGTTGCAGTGAAAGAGTATAGCTTCTTTTGACACCATAGGATGAAGCACAGAGCCAGGTCTTGTGCACCGGCAAAGAATGAAAGCAGTTTACATAGTATTCAAGTATCAATGTACTACCTGTAGTATGTGGTTTGGTCCCCTATAGTATGTGACGTGGTCCTCTGTAGTATGTGGTTTGGTCCCCAGTAGTAAGTGGTTTGGTCCTTCAGCAGTGGGCTTTCTCTAAAAGTGTTTTTGATACCCATGATGTATACTATCACTAGAACATTACACTCGTAAGCTGTAGAGTGCAGCATCGATAATTGGCTTTTTGACTTGTAAGTAGAAATGTATAATTTTTGATGAACAATGTTCCCTTAAAACGTTAGTTTGCTTTGCAATGAATTTAATTAGCAGAAGTTATAGGTATACATAGATAAATCAAAAACAAGAAAATATGCTATGAACTACTCGGCATTTACGCATGCGTTTCTGTATGTACAAGCATTTTATAATAAAATGAGGCTCAAATGGCCAATACCTTAAGAAAATCAAAAGAAAATGACATGGCCCAATTTCCAAAATTAAGTGTTGTTATTGGTCAAGGTCGATGTTACATAACTATCACATTCAAACTGTTAAAGATAGAATTGTGCTGTAAATTATCACTCCTGTCACCGTGTTGTGTTATTGTGGATCAGATTATAAGGTTTTCAGTAAGAGAAAAATACGCCCTCTTTCTAGCAGCATGTAAGCTAATCTCATTCATAACAGCAACAACAATACATATAAGGTAATATTAATCTTACCACAACATTAAAGATAGAATAGTGCTGTAAATTACCGACTTAGCACCTTGGACTTCAATAAGTGCTCATGCTCTAATAAGCGTCCAGTTTAGAAAAATATTTCTCACTAGCATCCAGGTCCGAACAAGCGCCCAGCCTGAATAAGTGCTCAGGTCTTTAAGTGCTCAGGTCTGAATAGGCTTGTATTGACATATATATATATATATATATATATATATATATATATATATATATATATATATATATATATATATATATATATATATATATATATATATATATATATATATATATATATATATATATATATATATTGGATGGGTGAAAAAGAAACATTCTCTGTTGAAGCATTTTCACTGCCATAGAGCGTACAAGTGTAAATTCAAAGTAATAATAATAATAATAATAATAATGGATATTAACAGATTCACATGACATGGCTATTCTCTGTTAAATGCTACCTAAAATTTTGCCTTTAATTAAAAGTAAAGATTGTCCTGAATAAATTAAAGTTGTCCATAATACATTGAAATATACTCTTCCACAAACTTATTACATTATACCTCATTAAAAAACCTTATGTAAAACTTATGTAACAATTTTATTTTTTAAAAATTCTGTAGATAATGTTAGGAACTTATTGTAGATACGGCAGTTTCTTATATGTTCGGGCAAAGAATTAAACAGTTTTGCCGCCCTATCCTGAAAAGTTCCAGTTTCCCTTGGGATCACAAGTGATCTTGCACTGCTTGATCGCAGCTCTCTGGTAGACTTTTTTTCCTCAAGCGTCAGGTATGTTGGCCAGGACTTATAGTTCATCGCCTTGAATGTCGTTTTTAAATTTTTGAGTTCCCTCCCTTTCTTTATGGATAGCCATCCCAGTTTCAAAATCGTTGTTGAATCCTTTACATAATTACCAGTTACGAAAGATGCTGCAGCGAATTGTATTTTCTGCAAGCGTTATGCTGTGCAACAGTGAGAGGAGTATAGACTTGATCTCCATAGTCAATTTTTGAGAGGATGAGTGACTCTGCAAGTTGCTTTCGTAGATTGAAGGGTGCCATCTTTTTCAATTTCTTTAGAATAGCTAGCGTACCGTAGCAAGAGCCAGTAATGATCTTTATCTGATTATCCCAAGTTAGATGATCATTCAAATGTATGCCCAAAAGCTTGCATGTATCAGTTCTATCTAATTTCTTTTCTTTAACGCAGATTTCAGGTTTGAAATCTTCAAGGTTGTGTTTGGCAGACATCTCTCTTGTAGAAATTATCATAAGCTTTGTCTTTGTACTATTTAATGCAAGGCTATTCCTATCGGACCAATCACTCAGCTGTGATATCGTATCTGATGTTGTCTTTTGTAAAATCTCGAGGTTCTTAGGCTTGGCATGAATGTACAATGTTGTCACTTGCCAGCGGTTTAATGGAAGAATCTAAACGGCATATTTTGACCCTCAAAAAAAAAAAAGAACAACCGTAGAATGAGGAATTGTTGTCAAATGTTTCTTTTGCTTGCCAGGTTTATTCTGCGACATTACTTCGTGTTGTCATTTCATAACAATTGTGTGTTGGCTGCCATTATAATGCCCTAAAAGAGACTGTTCAGCAACATAATATCGAAGCGTGAAAGCTGAAGTTGACCAGCTTATTTTGTCACATTATGTCAATGTTTTATCATTGTTTCTCTGGCTCCTTGACTAACCTATTCATAAAATTCTACTCTCTAATTGGTTAAATTTTGACGGAAGAGATTCACCACTTATTGCCTGACATAGACAGTGTCATGACAAAGCAGAGAGAATATGTGGTGATATATTGCTCATACGCAGCATTCCTCTCCATAGTGGCAGTCTAACTTGGAAATCTCATGCAATAATGAATGACTGTATTGAATTTTAGGCTTCAATGGAATAAGCTTTTTCAAAAAAATATTTTTCTGATATCCCAGGGTATTCACTGAATACCTTGCATACCCCGACGGTGTATGCAAGGTATTCAGTGAAAGGTGTATGCAAGGTATAAAGTGGGAATATTTCTTCCTGCGTACATCCAGCTGTTCAAACAGGACCAAGACAAATCACCAGTGGCGTACCATCGAATGTCGCAGAATAAACCTGGCAAGCAAAAGAAACATTTGACAACATTTCCTCATTCTACGGTTGTTCTTTTATTTTTTTGAGGGTCAAAATATGCCGTTTAGATTCTTCCATTAAACCGCTGGCAAGTGACAAGCTTTGTAATTTTCCAATTGGATGGCCATCATCGGTTAGAAAACCCGAAAGCAAAGGTATCGTGTGCCTTAAAATCTAGTTTTGTTTGAAGAATGTCCGAAAGGAGATTTGTCTGAAGCAGTTTTTCTGAACATGTTGCTTCTAAGTTCGTTACGGTACGTAATGGAAGTTGAGATAACTTCTATTTTTGTTCGTGGCAACATTGAAAGGGTAGGCCTACCGTTGATTATGAGAGGTGTGTCTTCCCCGTCCTTTATACTTTGACAAGTTTACCTGCAAACACACTTCCACCTATTCAGGGACGTAATTTCCGGGGGGGCTAGGGGGGCTGAAGCCCCCCAATAATTTTGATGATACAAAAATTTTTTATGTAACTTATACTGCGTTTAGAAGGTCAGAGAATGCATCAACATCAATAACCACATGGTAGATTACTAGGGGGCACTACAGTATATTCACTTCATATTCTAAACTTTTTCTTTTTCATTTGGCCACACTTAGGCCAGACTTTTTCTATATTGCAGAAATTGTTTTAATAACGGCATTGTATTTTTAGACGCTTTAAAAATATATATAAAATGTACATTTCAATTCACAAAAGAAACTTTTTATTAAAATTGTTATTAAAATTACACATTTCGAATCTCAATTTCGAATCCGACTCTCGAATTGAATCATCATACAAAGAAAAATCAAATTGGATTTCTCCTTCTACAAAATATAAGCGGAGAAAGAAAGCAGATCATTTTTCAAAATGGCATCTGGAGAATCTAGGAAGAGCTCTTCATCTACTGGCGATTTTCCGGAAAAGCCACACCAACCGAGATCAATAAAGTTTCCTATGAGAGATACAGAGAAGCAGAAGCGAGCGTTCAACCCTAAATGGTTTGATCAATTAACATTTTTGCATTACAGGGAAGACAGTGATTCTGTGATTTGCCATACCTGTGCGTTTGCAGAAAAAGGCTGTACAGTAATTATTTCTGGTGTTTTTCTATTACCGTGAAGAAAGAGAACTTTCATGATCCTAAATCATGTTAAGGTCTCAGAGATGGCAAAATCTCTGGAGCTTCCGGGGGCTCTGCCCCCTGGACCCCTGCCAGGGCTCTGCCCTGGACCCGCTGGGTAGCTTACAGCGCCCCCCAGATACCCAGCTGTTTTAGGCAATGACCTACGGTCATTGCGATAGCCAAGAGTCCCTTAATTACGCTAGAAATTAGCCCCCTCAAAGTTTTTGTGGAAATTACGGCCTTGCTATTAGACCACCCCCCCCCATTGCTTTTACACTAAAATTCCAAAACTTGTAAACTGCCTCTTAGCAGAGATGTGCCGAGACACTTTCCGTGGGGGGGGGGGGGTTGTTCTGTCAATTTGACCAACTACTGGTAGTAACAGTATACTATCGCTAACAAAAAAGTCACAGAATAACCCGTGACCATTTCTATTGCAGCACGGCCGACTTTTGACCAACTTTCTTGCAGTTTCAAACATATTGGGGGAGTGACGCCCTCCAAGCCCCCAGCAAACACATCACTGCCTCCTAGTTTTCCCTTCCTAGAGAATACCCAAGGATCAACCTCACGGTCCGCCACTACAAATCACTTGTCTTTCTGAGACCAACTTCCGTTTTCGTTTTTCAGTTACTAACCCTTTGATATCGTTCACGTCATACTTCTTTAACAATAGTCCATTAAGAAAGAGATTTCAATCGGCATTGTTAGTTTTAAATCACTAAATCTACAATCAACTCTCAAATAAGCTCGATAACTAATTTCTCAATCAATCAAACATACACACGGCCTAAACAATCCCTAAAACCATCCTATCAATCCCATCCTACTAAAGCAACTAAACGATTCCAATTTTCTAATTATTCAATCACCCCCTATCAATTAATCGCTCTATAATAGTTCTAAACCATCAAAAATGTGAATTACATACCCTTCTTTCTGTATATCAATCTCTCCAAGCGTATATCCTTCACTATCGTACGATCGAATCCACTCCCATTCCCCTATGATCAAATTACTATCTATTGTCTACCTAAACAAAATGTCAATCAAAATCACAAAATAACATAACGAAAATTGGGGCAGTCCTAGTCCCGACAGGCATGCTACTAACTAATACGTCTTATCGGTATACTCCCATACTGCGGATATCGTCATTACTTGCTTCCTCTCTGTCGTCTTTTTTGCATCCGAGAGTTTCTGCATTCAAGCATTTCTAACTAGCTGTCTATGGAAACCCCGTACTATAATTAAAAAAATAATTATCAAAAGATTCCATCTATGGAAATAGTTCCTAAATTTCTAATCCGTAAACTTCCTAGCGTCTAGGTTCCCAGCTCAGGTACTAACGTTCCTAACTAAACAAGACAAAACGATGTCTAAATCTAAATACTCAAAAAGTTTGTTCTTTTCCGACACAAGCGTTTAAGTCTGACTACGCATGCAGTCCGAATAAGCGTCCACCCAAAAGATTTTATTTCTAATTAAGTACCGTGGGTAGTTAATTTGTAATTTACAGGAAACAAGATGAATAAAGAAAGAGTAGCTCCATTTAGCCAATATATTTCAGAACAACTTAAGAATTTTTTAAGAAAATCTTCGGCTCAATTTCGGAAAAAGTTAAGAAAGTTAAGGCTGAAGGAAATTATGGTTTTCCTATGAAAAGGAACGAGTATGAATTTAATACTAAATCAATTATGCAATTGGGAGTTTCAGAGGGCAGGAGTCTAATCAAGGAAAGGTGACTCTAAATAAATTTTTATAGATACTAGAGCTTTGGGTAATAGCTTTTAAGTTGAGAATTGGACAAAATGCTTCAGGATATTTCCTGATGTCATTTATTTCAAATGGAATGAGTTTGATAGCTATTGCAACATCAAGAAAACTTAAGCAATTCTCCAAGAAATCACTTATATCATTTTCCTGGCAAGGTCAGTAGTCTTGAGCCTCAGGGACCCATTTCGTAGTTGCATAATTCCTTGCGGCCTGCGTTACTTCGCTGTTTAGCATTTGATGGCTCTATCTGTGTTGGCTTTTCTTAATTGGTTAGAATCTATGCACTGTGGTACGGCAAGCCGATTGTAGCAAAATTCAGTCCTTGAAAATGTATTCAATACTATAATGCTTTCCTTCAATCCAGCCACTATTGTTTTATTTCAATCCAATTTTTTCAATCTTGCTACTCAATCCTAATTTTCCATTCAATTCAATCACCGAGAAAATGATTCAATCTTCCTGTGGCGAGAGCAGCCACTGGAATAGACACACTGATCGGAAGGAACTCTGACCTTCGTTCGATGGCTTGGTCACATTGTAAACATTGGGACTACTATGTTCAAGCCGGTAGCCATGGGGTGGCATGGTGTGGCAAATGCAACCCCTGGACTACAGGATACCAACAGTTTGTCACCCTTGGGAAACCTTTTGCAATTTTATATTGTAGCTTTATATTTGAGGATAAGGAGAGATCCCCTGAACTGTTGATTCAGCTCAGCCTTGGTCTTTGTGATATACTAGAAAGTTCAATCTTTCTCTGTGCATAAAACATCTGTTTGATTGTGATAAGATAAAATATGAATAAGCTCTCAGATTTTGTACCCCGTGATTCCTTCAGTACATTTTTGCTACCCCTGAAACACAGGCCTGGCTACGGGCTTGACTACATTTCTACAGACTGCTATCAGTGTAAAATGCAGGTAAAAATTCATTGGCTTTACATTAAGGGGATTTATTTGCTGAGTTACTCACCACTTCTCGTTGTAAATGCCTGAGGGGGACATTTTTTGGCTAGGACACTCTACTGATTGTAATTTCTCTATGAACAGTACTAACTGGATTTACTATTTCTCGTCATTTTCACCCAAACGCATTGATAAACGTGTTGCTCAATGTAATTGCTGGCGTAGACCAACCGAAGGACAGTTCTCAGCACTGTTTCCAGCGATGTTTAACTATGTAGCTTTAATGATGCTGCCCAAAAAGAATTCTAACTCCATGATTAATGACAGATTTCTGTCCAACTGAGGAGGGCTGCAGCCCCCTGCAATAAGTCTGCTTTTCCACTCAAAGAGACTGCAACTAAAAACATCAGTCAGCAAATCAATGAAACGCGAGGAAACTGGGGTATTGTTCATAGCTGATCACTTCAGTGATCACAAAGCAGTGGCGGCTCGTGCTAATGGGCACTATGGGCAATGCCCCCACCGAAAAATAAATGAAAAGAAAAAACTGTGCAATTTAGC
Source organism: Cassiopea xamachana (assembly GCA_900291935.2). NCBI lineage: Eukaryota > Metazoa > Cnidaria > Scyphozoa > Rhizostomeae > Cassiopeidae > Cassiopea > Cassiopea xamachana. The sequence goes on along the minus strand of OLMO02000278.1, from coordinate 8,092,032 downwards.
TATAACAGTGAGAAAAATATAAAATGTTATATTCTAGCATGTTTCACCAGGCATTCAGGGGCGCGAGATTCGATTACTTCTCATTGTGTTGACTTGAGCCTCGTACGTAAGCATTCAAAATATGATGTCATTTTCTACGCAAACTAGATTCTGCCCTTGGAATTTGCTACCTGACATACGCAATAGCAAGGATCAAAAGCCCAATGCCGAAAAAAGAAGTAGCCGATTGGCTGAAATTGAAGAAATTTGAGAAGGAAAAATTTTGCCCTCCCCGGTACAACAACAACAACGATCACAACAGCTCTGAAATCTAAACATAGAAGGGACGTTCTGTCCGAGCATGCTAGCGCAAAAGATCTCAATTAAACTACTCGCAATCTTCAGTTATACTTGCTGATCACTGAACTCACTGGTCATTACTGCAATCTGAGTTGTTGAAGGTAGTTAAAGTTCTTCGCCAGTGTCATTAAAAGGAGTATTGGAGGAGAAACATCTAGGCCCTAATAGCCTGGGTCTTGCAACAGGATCTTGTATTAAGACAGTTTCCATAAGCAATCAATTGCGATTGACCACATCAAGTTCTATGGTACTCTTTAGATGGCAGTACTCAACAATTCAAGGCGAAGTTTGTAATTTAGGTGTATCGCTTGATTTTATAACTCAAATGTTGTTGGGGACTAATTGCAGTTGAAACATTTCATTTGTCACATCATTTGCAGAATATTTTAGTGTTCAGGAATATTTTGTCTGGAAGGTTTTTGAATGGTTTCAGTTAGTTTGCAGAATGCCACAAGATGATGCAAAATCTATATCCATCAAATTGGTTAGCCATTTGAATAGCATTCTTAATTTATGTTTGAAACCTTTGAGAGGAAATATCTGTGATATTGAAGTTTTTGATGGTGTATTATCACAATGTTTCTCAGGGTTGAATTCACTGGATATCTTAGTTCAACCACCTTTTGAGAGCGATTCTTTTCAAGTTTTTAGGTGTAGAAAATGCTGTGAATAATTTCTTTTCCTTGATGCTGTGTACATTCAAATTCCTCTGTGGCATAAAACAGTTCCATTACCACCAACTTGTAAAATCCAGTCTAACTTGTAATTTATCTAAGACTGGACTGTTTCTAAGGGTCATTATCACAATTCAATTTAAATCTTTTCAATAAACAGGATTTTTTATTCCTTTGACAGTAAAAAGTTACATTGGGAAATCCAATGTCTGAAACATATTGAATATTTTAGCCAAAATTGCTTTAGATCAGGCCACAACCAAAATGTAATTGATGTTTATCACAACTTGGAAATATCAGAGCTAAGTCCCTCATTTATTGAATCAAAGGCCTCTAAAATTGAAAGAAAATCAAAGCATTAGTAGAAAAACTTTGATACTTCTTATATCTTATTGCATTCACAGTATTCTCTTGAAAGTATTATCATGAATGATGCATAGGTTTTAATTTTTTCATTTATCACAACCCTCAGAATGAATGATTAAGGAGACAAGATGGTTGCAATATGCCTCCTTCCCCTACCCTTTTTATCCACTATAGGTCAGAAAAGTCATGGCATTATTTAGAGTGTGGCTCACCAAAAAATATTTGGACCATGCCCAGTTTTTGTACACTTCCCCACCCCTCAAGAAAAAATTTCACCAGCCACTGCTGCTAAAGAGAGTTAAAACTTTCTTGAGGAACACAATGTCCGAGGATAGACTCAATGCTTTGGCTCTCAATTGACTTCAATCGAAATTTGATTAATATGTTTTTTGCCCAGCTCAAGAATAGAAGAGCTAAATTCCTTTTTAAGTAGCTCAAGAGCCTCAATGCATTTTTTTTTAAATTGCAAACCAACATATTATATTTGATAGTTTTTGCTTACATCACCTAGATTCTCTTTGGATTTTTGGGACAAAGGTACATCATTCTAGACAATTTATACTATTTAGTATTCATAGAATGAATACTTTCAATTACAAAATAGTTTTACAAAAAATTATCTGCCTGAATTGATGATTTCCCTAAACGGCAGAAGGAAAATAATAGCTTTTTATGGTTGTTATTTTAGAAGCAGATTTAAGCAATAAAGTCTCTTATCATTTTTCTGATTACATTTATTTTAATGAGAAACATATCCATAAGAAACATGAAGCTGAAAGTAGGCAAAAGTTAAGAAACAGGCGGGCTGAGTTTCAAACAATAACTTTACAGAGTTGTTTTTGTAAGTAAATGTTTTATAAAACTAGAAAGAAAATGTAATTAGCATCCATTACATGCCTCAAAAAACCTGAACATCCTTTTTCGTAAATCATAATTGCCTAAGCTAGGTTATTTTTATCATAGAAATAATAGGAATAGAATGCGAGGTCTATTGTTCTCACAATCACGGGATAGTTAATATGTGCGGATGTAATATGGCGGCCCAGTGATGGCAAGAAAGCGGATCATGTAAATGTGTCTTTTTGCCAAATCCATAGTATTGCGACAGTGCAATC
>OLMO02000278.1:8065942-8089438 GCA_900291935.2 Cassiopea xamachana | reverse complement strand
AGAATTTCAGACTGAAGCTATTGTACTTGTAGATTGCAGTGTGATTCCCGCGCTTTGGCTCTTGCCATCACTGGGCTACCATTTTAGATTCCCATAAATTAACTACATCACGTGATCCATCCAGCATTCTAGTCTTACTATTTCTATGATTTTTATCACCGGAAATCTTTATATTTAAGAAACATTTCAGGCTATATTCGACAAAATATTTAAAAACTTTGAGGCTAAAGCCGGATAATTTATTTCTTATTTGACAAGAAAACGTGTATTGTACTTTCTGGAGGTAAAGCTATCCAATGTCATTTTTTGGGGTGTGGCTCCCTAAGATATTTTCGACCACACCCAGGTTTTCAAAGACTTGCCCCCCCCCCAGCGTAAAATAGCACGAGCCGCCACTGTCGCAAAAAAATGACAACAGAGAAGAATGGCTTAGCCAAACAATAGCCGTCGAGCGTTTACTTACAACGAGAAATGGTAAGTAAACAAGTAAGATAATATATTGAAAGGAGGTAAAAATAGTACTCAACAAATAAAACCCCCTCAATGTAGAGCCAATGAATTGTCTACGTGCGAAATACCCATCAGCAGTCTGTAGAAATACAGTATTCGCTTAAGATGTGACACAACCATCGAGCGAAGGCCAGCGAGTTTATTCCAGTCGCTGCCCTCTACCCATGAAGATTAAATGAAGTTTTCGGGATTGAATAGAAAAGATTGGAGCGAATGAAAATAATAGTGGCTGGATTAAATGAAAATACTGAAGTATTGAATAAATATTCAAAGATTGGATTTTGCTACAAACGTCTTGCTATACTGTATTGAATATCATTCAATTTAGAATGTGTTCTATACCCTTTGACAGTACAGTAAGCAAACACATTGCTTAAGCTTTGGAGATACATATCAGTCATAAAGATCAAAGGTCAAATAGCTACAACTCTTTCATTTTCGAACGTATTTTGTCAGAAGAATCTTCTTTTCTCAGTTTCTCTGTTCTAAATTGCATGGAAACAAGGTGTTATAGGGTGTTTACTGCTTTTTTATTCGTTTGAACCAGTGTTTTTTTGTGGAGAAGTTATCCCTTTATGCAAAACATCTGCTTTAAGTCTAAAATCCTGTAAGTTATACTGTCAATGGGGATAGGAAATTGGTCCGAGCTAACAAATGACTGAGTTAACCGAATATCTCGCTATATTTTCACTATACAGCTCTCGACATGTATGTTGAGTGAACTGTCTAGTGCGTTTGGCCACCTTTTTGAGTGAGGACGAGAGGGCTGTTTTTTTGAGTGAAGTTTGTTCAAACTCAAAATTGTTTAGAGTTGTCAAGCATACGCATGTGCAGCCAGAATTTTATAATTAGTTAACAAAGGATTCTACAAAAGAAGCCTTGGACAACGGAAGTTTTACACATTCAAACAATACAACAGTGGATTGTTGAGTTCTAAATGGAGTGAAAAATCGAGAGCATTTGGCCACCCTCTCTCGACAACCAAGGCATATGTTAACATATGTACTGGTACAAATGCCCTACCAGGCACCTTAGGGTGCCCCACCACTAAAGAAAAGTTACTCCACTACTCAAGGTCCACAAGTTTGAAGGAATTCGTTACCAGTTTTATAATGATCCAAAACAAGGCATACTGTTAACAGCTGTCTTGCAACTCCCGTTTTCGAAATGACTATATATAAATTTAATTGAGGTAAAGTGGAATTCATGTCAAAATACCACATTTTCCTTAATAATCGTAAATTGGCAACAGCAGTTTCTCAGGAAGGCCCTGGTGCTGTCTGTACTCTGCAGAATTAAGTCGGAAGCAAACATATATAGTGTGAAATGAAGCATTGGAATTTCTTGCTGTTCAAGCTTTGGGCCCCTAGTACATTTCCAGACAGGGGTAATGGCAACAAATCAGTCTTCAAGTGAAGCAAAGAAGCTAAAGCAAAAAAGTGGCCACGAGAAACGAAGGGAAAGAAATAGGAAATATATCAAAGAATCTTCCAGAGCTCAGGGCCAAAAATCAATTCCTGGTTTTTTTCATCCATCATCTGTAATTCCTGGAAGTCGGTAGAAAAGTGAAAACTGAGCCAGTGCTCTCCTATCCTGTCACTAAAGGCAATGATATTGACTTTCTAGAAGTGCAAGGAATGACCGGCTTAGATTGTAATCATCTGTCGTACTTGTACAGCACAAAAAATGAAGTAAAGAAATTTTCATGGCCATGAGCCTTTCGGAAGTGGCATTCGTACTGACAAGAGAGATCGTTTAATATAAGTTATCGATCATTTAGATTCTACCGTTAATTGTGAAGCAGAGAAGTTGCAAGCACTTGCTGATTCATGGGCTACTATGTCAAACTCACATCCATTTGCTAGGGTTTTTAACAAGGCAGCTCATGAAACAAAAGCGTTTCTTGTTCATCTTGCCATTGGTGTTTACAGTGAACCCTCGCGGAAAGAAGGTGGCCATCGAAGTCTCTATCTGCTGAATATTCCAACCTTCCCCATAGAAGACTTGAACAGGATGGCTGTAAAGCGAGCGACATGTCACTTAACCCATGTGCATCTGTTTATCCTTACCGGAACCCAATTGTATATGAAGAGATGCTGCAAATCATAGTAGAGCTTCAAATGACCAAATTAGATAGAGATCTTTGCAATAGTGTTTACTTTGCAGTGCAAGTTGACGGAAGCATGGACCAGCAGCAAGTGGATGCAAAGTTTATAGCAGCGAGGTCCATACCATAAAATGAAGTTAGTGTAAAAACTGTCTTTGTTGGAGTGACATATAGCGACATGGGTGGGGCAGAAGGACTGCTAAAAGCACTTTGTTCTACTAATGAAAACATGACACTGAAACAATATGTGATAGAAATGTTGACCTTATGGACAATGTAATCAGAATAACCACTGAAGGCGAATCTGCAAACACTGGCAAGAAAGGTGGGCTTTGGCAACTTTTGCAGAAAAAATTCAAATGAGCTTAATTACAATTTGGTGTGTCTGCCATAGATCAGATTTGGCTATAGAATCTGTTCAAGCTTGCGTTCCTGAGCTGGAAAAGTGGGGGAGAGATGTAATAGCAGGAACAGCACTTTTTTCGAGCCTCAGTGCGACATAAGAAAGAGCTTTACAGAGTAATTATTATTTACTTCTTTTGCCTTCTTCTACTTTCTGTATGTACTACCTATAGACCTACTGGGTTTGTTCAGACAAACATCAAAGCTTCCAGGGCACTTTTCTCATTCTTGCTTCCTATTCATTTCTTTGATTGACAAAGATTACGTGAGATTCCCTCAGCATTTCGAGGTCAGAAGTGCCGAGCATCATGTCATCTGTTGAACACTACTCTACATAACTTTGGTGCTGCAAAGGAACTTTGGAGCAACATCTGCAGCGACAAGTTCCAGCAACAACTGTGGAAAACGAAAGGCAACTGGCTTCATTAAGAAATTGAATGCAAGGTCTAGACAGGTAATACAAGATTTTGGTAAAATTCATTATTTCTATTGCACTTAGACAATTCTTGACATAAACGCATTGCTAGAAGTACACTGAGATGCTTACTACCAATTTTTAAGCACAGATGAAATTATAAACTATTTTAGTTCTCAAGAATCCATTACATAACAGTCTTCGCCGTTTGAGCAGCAGAATACCACTATCCTATAAATTACTTTTGTATTTAAATAACGTGTATATCAATAGTTTGAAAAATTACATTTAATAGTAATTATGAACATCTATTGCTGTGTTGTGACCTTAAGTTGTTGTTATCGCTTTGCTCTTCAAGGAACGACTTCAAAACAATATACTCTTTCAGGTCTCTGAGGGGCACCATTTGTTGTAATCATGAAAGTGCCAACACGATACTGCCCTTGAAAAAATCACTCCACACCTTCCCTAGTTGCACTGACCCGTGATATTGGCAAACAAGCTAACGCATCAAAAATGCGGAATGTCTTTTGTTCACGTGATCTTTCATTGCCATGTTGCTCAGATACGCTTCCTTTATTTTGTATCTTCTACAAAGCTACTATAGAAGAATTTCATTGGAAAGAATGCTTGAAGAGAATTTTCATAATTTCTAGGTTTGGCTCTCTGCCCTCATGTTCAATATATGCCTGGTTTTCAAAAATCTACAGTAGAAGTTGCAGAAGTCTGATCTTCTCATCCTTGATGTTTTAAATGGATGTGAAATTGCCATGAGAGAGTTGAACTCAATAGAACATGGTCCACTAACAGGAGGAAATGCAGATGAGTATACTATAAGTAGTGATAATGAAAATGAAGTTCGGAATGCCAAGAAAATGCCCAACTTACTCAAATTTGCGTGAATTTCTCAGTGATGTAATGGAGGTTTATTTGGATTCATTCATCTCAGTAACTGAAAGCGTCTTCGTTTCCACAAAGCAATTTATTCCAGCTCTGATAGCTTTTTGCATACTCATTTTCCTATTTTTTGACAGCTGACTGCTAATGTTAACTACTACCTTCTCCTTTTCATTCAATTCTAGTATTTTAATGGGTGCTATTTTCACGGCGCACTTCCATTAAAGAGTATTATCTATTTTGTGTTTTAGTTTCAATTTCTTTAGCCACCGTTGCACCTTTTGGCCAGTGGGAACATACATAGTAGAAAAACTTTCCAGACAGAATTTGTGTGCCAATATGAAGCTATCACAATGGCTCTTCATTACCTACTAATCTATTTTAGGTAGCACCGCTTACAGTTATACCCCGCTACCGTCACATGTTTTGTTAAAATATTCAGTGTGATTATAACCGCAGTTGAGTGTGATCACATTGATCGCTTGATATTTTATGTGCATTTCAGTAAGATGCTTCGGGAGTGGAAAATGCGCTGAATCAAGTGGTAAACATCACGTGATATCTAAATTTGTCGAGGGAAACAGCGGGCCCTTTCAGCTAAAAATCTCTTAAAGTATGCATTGAACCCGATCTGGCAAATAAATTCTCTACATAGCCTGCAGTAGCTGTTATCTCTCCATCCTTTCATTTGCCTATTAAATGATACAAGAATGTTAATGCTTAAAAATAATTGGACTAGCTTTCATTCCGTGACTAGAAGTTTGCATTTTGGAAAAATTTCTATAGCAAATTATTCCTAAGATTGCAGGGTATGTCCTTTTGTACAAACATATCCTTTATAAAACTCGGGTTGAGATTCTGTATGGTTTGTAGACTTCAATCAGTAGCAATTGATGGCAGTTGCAAATGAACACATGAACAGGAGTTGATGTGGAACTTTATTCTGTCACATTCCAAAGAGAATACAAATGCAAAATTATCGATCCTATGCAGCACTGATAGAAAGTAGATGCAGTATTTTTTGTTTAGTATTGATGGTACTGCATTATATTTTTAATTATTACAACACTAGTGTCACGTATTTTCTGAATTTTTGATGTGCTCTTTTCAAGGAATCAGGATAAGACCACAGCCTGATAAAACGGGCATAGGAAGTGCATCTCTATCTCAAAATCAAGTAAACTATGACTTAGCTTGGTATGAGCTGACCTAAGAGTGCTTCTATTTCTTTTCTAATTCCCAAAAGGGAGCTAAAACTTGGCACCACTAAGCTGCCTAACAACAAAATAGAAGCAGTTGAAATGCTCATATATCTCCGACAATGTAATCTTGATGTTAAATTTGAAAAAATTTGTGAATTTTCCAAACCTGAATACATTGATAGATTCAAGAGTCTGAGGGGGTTCTACCCCAATGAAAGACAACCTCAATCTTTTGGACATATCCCATCATGTAAGTCCCTAATAGCGCCTGCAACTGCCCAAATATTTTATTTTCCATAAATCTGAGACAAGTTGTAGTATCAAAGTAAATTGGTAAGGTTCCTCTTAATAAGAAAGTTGATAGCATACCTATTTTAAATAAATTTGAAAGAAAAGATAAATTCAGACATTATTTCTTAAAATGCGATTCAACAATAAAAGAATTCTTTAGATAATGGACAGGGCATAGTGGCTGATAGGGGAAATAGGATGAAGAAAAGTTTTTCCTGTTTTGGCTTTTAATTTGTGTTCAGATGTCTAGTGACCGTAAATCATGCCATTTGCGATCACTTTGAAGACATAATACTGCACAACTACCCTTCAATACTAAAATTCACTCTCTGATGAGGTAAAATTTCCAATTTTGTCCTCTAACTTCTGTAGCCACGATTTCCAAATACTCATAGAAGTACAGCACTAGACCAAAATTCTACGGACAGTCCAGATTTGAAGTCTGAATTATCTCTTGAGGTCGTACTATGGAGAAAAAGCCCTAAATCATCACAAAATCTCACAATTTTGATTCAGTTTCTGCCTATTTGGTCAAACCTTGTCTGTTGTTGCCGTCTATCAGTATGGGAACTGTTGACATGTCATCAATATGTAGAGAAGTGCTTCAGCTTTCAAAAAAGTGGTGAATCATTGTAGAACTTTTTAGGAAAATCAAACTACCTGTCATGTCAGTGACCTGAAGAAAGACCTACCAAAAATATTTGAAGATGCGTTGGCTGTTGCAACATCAGCCAAAGGCTATCATGAAAACCAATGCTGGAAAAGGCGTACCACTGACGTTCACATTGTTGTCACTGAATTCTCTGGGCAAAATGTGCCAGCTGGAGATAAGGATGGCAACCACTAGCAAAAAAATAGAAGAGGATACGGGAAAGAAGTGTTTTCAAACCATGCAAGAAGTCAGGCAAAGTCGGCAGCAGATTACTGCTTTGATACAAAACTTTAATGAAAATAAAGAAGCTGTCTCTTCAGAAGATTCTTATACAGCTAAGCGACCACTAAATAATTTTAAAATTGACGATGCAAGGGTCAAATCTGACTTAGGAAGACCTCTTATTGAAGCACGATCAGGAATTAGAAATAAAACATCGGCAATAGAAGATGTCCTTAAAGTCTGTCTTCAAGGAAATCTCTCTCCTATGAAGATCAGTGCCATTATTGGGAAGTGCGAGCGTACAGCAAAGAAACTAAAATTTATTAATGAGCTCAAAGATTACCGTGCGTTGTATATTGGAAAAGGGGAAAGCGTAGAAATTACATTATTCTCCGTTAAAAGTAAGAGAGTTTACGTCTTCTACATGGAATATGCCAAACGATACGAGAATGGGGCTCTTTCCTGTAAAGATCTGTTGCAAGAAGAGGGCCAAGGTGTTCAAAATTGCTTAATTATTCTGAACGTACTCAAGCCATTAAAGAAAAAGCCAATTAAACAAGTACAGCTAGAAATGAACTGTCCCCAAGTCGTTCTACGACAATTGCTCCAAGAATGAGTAAAAATGGATTTTTAGAGGATCAATCTCTCCACTGTGCTTATAGAAAATCAGGTACATCTGATTCATAGTTTCGATGCAATGATAAAAAGTATGGCTTATCCTTCACCAAATTTGACCCAAGATAATGAAGCAAGCCCTTTCATTTTTTCGACTAGTCAAAGAGACAAATATAGTTCTGTTAGGGGAAACAGGGGTGTCATGTCGACATGGATCAATGCTGTTGCTAACTATGTCGCATTAGCTACAATACAAGATGCAATAGAATTTACAAAATCGTGCTGCTAGAGTAGTGACACACAGTGGCTATGATGCACCTGCTGATGCCCTAATTGCAAAGCTAAGCTAGCCAAGTATCTCCGAAATTATTACACGAAAGACAGCAACCGTGGTTTACAAGTCTTTAAATGGTCTCGTACTAATGTAGCTCTCAAATATCTTAACAAGAAACTCTACCCAAGACACTGTCTATTTAAGAAATTCTGAGATTGACTTGTGAGTGTCTCTATTCAAAACTGCTAATGGGCAGAAATTATTTGCATATCGTGGCGCTTATCTTTGAAACAACCTTGCATCTAAGTTTAAAAAAGCACCCCTTTTATCTACACTTCGACATTTATATCTTTCTTTTCCTATGTTACTTTTCTGTTATTTAAGTTTTGCAATTAGGGTATTTACTTTTATTGTATATTTCTATATTGCATTCTAAATTGTAATGTTTGTCACGCTCCCTGAAAAGCAGCATTAGCTGATGGAGTTAACGTGCACAAAAATGAAGTGAAATCAGATGTCATGACAAGAATCGGAAAGAAAGCCAGCAAATGATACGGGGAGTTAATGAAACAAAATGAATCAATTGACAGAAAAGTTAGTTGTCAATTTTTCGCCGTAGCTGCATTTTGATTTTTGTACTTCTAAGGATCTAATCATGGATTAAAGATAACTATTTTATACTGCTGACTGCACTTTCTCCAAAAATTTTGCAATTGGCATTCCTCCATAATTTTAAGACAGCTGTAGTGGGTTGAAGTTCAGCTAATGCGAGAACTTGTTTGAGATATTTTGAGTGGACACTGCTCTACATATGTAGATCCGAAGTGGAAGAAATCATTGACACGAAAACAGAAACATCTTGAGGAGCTCTCAAAAGAAAGAAGTAACATGGAGAAACCCACCTACATGGACACGAAGCACTGGGCATGAACAGCTAGATAGCACTGGGCATGAACCGCTAGATAGCACCTGATGTCCTTTAAATTTCAAAGAGATAGTTAAAGGTTCCATCATAGCAGTAGCATACATTGCAGTTGGCATGGATTGGAAGCCTTTTCAACTGATGGGTGTACAAAACTTGAATACCTTACCCGACATGAAAAATATTCAATACATTGAGCCACTTGTTGAAGCTAAGGCATTAAATGCTATTGTGCAAGAGATGGTGGAAGAAGGAATACGTCTTGTATTACGTACCCAAATGATGGGTCATTAATGAATGGCGTTGGTTCATTTATGGTACAATCATTAACCACTAACGGTGTTCCGCATTACTTTACCAACATTGGGCATATTTACAGAATGCAGGGAAAATCTCAAAGATTTGAAGATGAAAATTTTAAAAATTTTATCTGCTGCAACTGGCCATTAGTATTCAGAGAAGGATTTTCTTAAGAAGACATCTATTGTTAGGACGGATAGCACATCTCATAAATTAGAAGTGATTGGTTTGGTGGCAGAACTTGAGGTTGAGCATATTCCAAAAACATTGCTATGTAATTTACATCCATTAATGATGTTCCAAGGGAAGTTGAAGGAACTTTGCCTGGGTACCCACAATTCTCTAGGAAATAAGAAGCTTACAGATTGCTTCCTAGTGGATGTGGAGTTCAAAAATCAATCATTTATAATCAAATCCCTGAAATGTCTTTACAATTTTATTAACAAGGATTATTCAGCAAGACCTTGGAACAGGTCCAATCATTTTGCCTCATTTATTGCACCTAAGGAAAACAGGTTGTTATCTTTAAATGATCACAAATCTAATAGGCTCAATGAATGTGCTCTAACGATATTGTACCATTTAGATGATATTGGAAATTATCTTGATAAATTCAGATGTATGGAATTTCAATCCTAGACCGAACATTTGCAGATATGTAACTACCTAAACCAATCAATGCTGCTCCTGCATTACTTGGGGATCGCGTTGTAAAACCGTATCATTATCTGCTCATGGATCAAAACACCCAATATTCCACACTGCTTCATGCTTTTCTTTGTCTGTACCATGAGCTCAAGGTGGTACCACTCTACTCCATGATGAAAAATGCACAGGGTTTTAACTTAGTATCTGAGAAGGTATCCAAACAAGCGCTACCAGATAAAGCAATTCTCGATGAGCCTGTTGGCTGCTGCCAACGCTATCCCAGTGAAGTTGAACAAAATTTGCTTTTAAGATAAAAAAAAATTTGCTCACTGTTTTGCCCTTCAGCAAGGGACTATTTTTGTGTTTTGGAGAAAATGCAAATGATGATATCAGCTCAGTTCTAAAGATTTCAGCACTAAGTACAGCCGAATTGGAAGAAATTGACCAGAGCAAAGTTCAAGTTCACAATATTAATGAGGAAAGAAGTGTTGGCTTATTTAATTATAAAATATGTGGCGCAATGCTAGGGGTATTCCCAAAAATGATGAAACACGCACCTCGGCTCATCGTGTCGCTTACCTCAAACGGAGAGGCCTGCAAAAGACCCCAATTTTCCGAAAACAAAGTGAAACTCAACAACCTGCATGAAATTGGTGCAGATAGTATCGTGCATACTTTTATTATTTGTGTTAAATAGCATCAGTGGCGTAGCAGCCATATGTAAAGTGTTGGCCGTGCTATACATACGGACGTCCAGCAATGCGCAGTACATACACTGCAAGGAATGAACCCCAGTCTACGGGTCTTCTCCACACCCGAATGACAAAACACATACAATGAACTCTCTCTAAAGCGTGTCGGAAACTGTTGACACCTTAACAATGGAAGTGAAGGACGGACCTTATTATAATGCAAATGAACTTTAACTTAGACGATAGACAAAGAGAGGCACGTGATTTTTTTGCTTCGAAGGGGTCGAGTAGAGAAGGGCATCGTGATGGGAAAAACTGAGAGCCGTATCGAGAAACAAAATTGTGAAACGAACTGAGAACTGAAGGGACATACAAGGACTTATCGGGATAAGTGAGTGAACACTCATTTATCGTTGCCTTTATATTTTATGCTTTATATTTCGCTTTTTTGATCTTTGCTGTGTTGTTTACTTATTATCAACTTGCGTTTCTTGCCTGAAACCCTTTCGCCGTGGCCTGAACAATTTATGCATTGAATTTCTTATCATATTTGTGGGAATCGGTAATAATTCACCACAAGCGGATACCGTCGGGACATTCAAAAAGCTTCCGCTTTAACGAGGTGTTCGCTTTATAGAAAATTGCTATATCTGAGTGCGGAGGAGCTCAGAAACAAAGGGGGATACTAATATCGCTTCAATAATTAGAATTAAAAGTGCGTACAACTGTCTTGTTCGTGAAAAGTAGTCACTAATGCTTTTTTGCTTTAGACATTGGAGTCTCTTTTCTTGAAGCAGTCTGCAGGCTGAATTCAACATTGTGGCAAGTTCATCTTCTAGAGTAACCTGTGCAAATAGTGGTAATTCACATGCGAAAATCTGCAAATGGCCAAAAATGCTTTTCATATAAAGGCGCGACAATGTAGAATCTTTTCAGTCTAGAATCTAAAGTGTCCCCGACTTTAAAAACTTTCAAAAAAAGCATAGAAAACCTTGCTTCTGGCTAATTCTCTCTCGCATCACATTATACCATATCATGACCATATCTGCAATTTTGTATACACTTTCCTAGTGGCTGTATAGATCTCATTGATTATAGTTTTATTTTTGATTTACGTGTAAATTTCGATTCTTTTCTTTTGTATTTATTTTTAAACAGGTACATTGTAAACCAGTTAGCTGAATGTTTTACCCTGTATCAATATTATAAAATGAAAAATGAAATGAAAATCTACCATTTGAATAGCAGCACGAATACTTGGTACACTGACTCTCTTTTCTTCATGTTCCGCCTCATCACCACTTTAATGACGGTCGGCGCAAATTCTCTTAGCACTTGCGATGTGACTCTTAAGTGCTTCTTCGCATAGATGAATTCGCCATTCACATGTACTTATATCAAATGGTGTCCTATAGCACGGGACAGTATTGTCAAAAGTAATGAAGTCTTCAGGAGACACCTCAAATTAATTTCTTCTACGAGGCTTACAAACTCTTCATCATTGTTATCCACATCTCCACAAGTTTCGTCGGTAAATCAACATTTCTGGAAACACTTGCAGATTGTGTCCTCGCTGATTGAAACCCTAGCTTCTTTATCCACCTATTGGCTTTCAATATTTCAACTTCTTCTACTATCTCTGTAGAGGTAGTTTGTTTGTCAACCCTTGAAATCACAAATTTTAGGAGCAATTTTCTATAATTCACTTTGAAATTTTGTATGATCCCTGCATCCAAAGGCTGAAGCCGCGATGCTGCATTTTTTTGGCAGGAAAATGACTGTGATATTAGAGAAGCTGAAATCAGATGGGTGGCAGGGAGCATTGTCTGAAAAGAGGAGAATATTTTCGGACTCTGATTTCAGCTTTCGATTAATGCATGCCAGAAAGTTCCGCATGATGTCGCTGGTCATCCATGGTTTGGGATTTCTAAAATAATTTACATTAGCTGGTCTTGTTTTATCCCTTTAAGACTTAAAGCAGCGTGGTGCTTTGCTTCTTCAGATAACCACAGGATCTGAGTCTTCCCCCCAGGTGCGTTAACAAAAAATGCAACTGTTACTCTTTGCTTCGAGCTTTTGCCTCCTTTGCATCTTTTACCTCGTTCAGAAAACGTTTTATCTGGTTGGGTTCAAAAAAACAGCCAGTTTCATCCATATTCCAAATCTCTTGCAGTCTCTAACCTATGCAAATTTCTCTTGACCGCTCCATCCAACTTTCAATCGTTTACTCTTGAACTTCATCAGACTCTCCTTCAACCAAGCTGTTCACAATGCCATATGTAGCTTTCCACTTTTCTAGCCAGCCACTTGAAGCCTTGAATTGCTCAAAAACTTTCGCTGTCCAATCGCTTTGAAATTTCCAAGGCTTCTTCTTGAAGCATTGGGCCATTAACGGGCACCAAGGACTGTCTTGCAAAATTGTACCATGTATACATCGCTTCGTTTATTTCATGGTACTTGCCAGATCTTGCCCTTTTATTGCGTCCTCGAACTTAAATATGTCTGTCGAATTTTTGCTTCATTTTTCAAGAGATTTGAAATCTATGTCTTTCCAACCGCAAATTTCAAGGACAACTTTCTGCAACTCTATGATGGATGACTTCTGGCATAATCCAAAACTTCTATCTTTTCCTCTATCAAAAGTGTGTGCTTTGAAGTCTTTCCGGAAATCCGATGCTTCGATAACATACTGTAGCTTTATAGCGTTGGATTCGATTCTGGGATAACGTCTCTTATTTTACTTCTTGATTGTAAATTGATTAAATTCCAGATTTGCAATACAAATGTCCATAACCATAACTGCAAGATGCTGCACAAACGGAAACATGAGCCCTGATAAACAGGACATGATAGAGATACTATATTTCATTGATAACACTAAGGATTTGTACCTACTTTCGAACCTACTTTATAACTAACACAAGCAGTTCATTCACTCGTGCAATTACACGATGCATTTTTATAGAAACAATTTGCGTACTCACACTCTGCTGGAAATAAGGTACATTAACCATTTCACAATTTGTGGAGTGAGCAGATTCTAACAGGTAGTTCAATCGAGGAATATTTCAACATGAACATGACTGGAAAAATATTTGCTGTTGTTAGTTCCTATATTCGTAACTTTCATGTATATAAAGACATTTGGGAACCGGTGATTGATCAAGTTCTTCCATGTATCCAAGAACCTGAAAATCCAGAGGATAAAAACGCCGTCGCTTTGATGAATAAGGAAAAGATAGTTGGGCATGTTCCCAAAAATATCAGTGTATGGATGGCAATGTTCCTGAAGCTTAAGAGCAGTTCCATTGCTTCTAGAGTAACTGGGGGAAAAGTAAATAGTGGAGTTGGTTATGGACTGGAAATCACTTGTGAATATTTAGTAGAAGGTGACACGAGAGCTGTGGACTGGCTTTTGTAAAAGGTTGAGAAAGAAAAAGAATTATGTGAAAATCTAGTCGCCGTCAACCAAGAATAAAAGTGTCGAAAAAGAAAGGCGCCATAGACATTAGACATTAAACTTAACGTAAAGGTGCGCTGTAACTCATTTTTGAATGATTAATCTTTAAATTCTTGTGTTGAAGCAAAAGTTGTCTTACTAATGTCCGCTTCAAAAGGTGCATAATGCACTTTGGACAAAGAAGTACTGTCTACTGTCCGTTTTAAGGTGTCCGTCTTGTAGAACATGAACATATAGCACTTCCTATCGGGGCTGGCAGGGACGTCCGAAGTGTCCGTCTTAACGAGGTGTCCGCTTTATAGAGGTGTCCGCTTAGAGAGAGTTGTCTGTACAAACAAATCTTACTACATGTTGCTGTAATGAGAAACTGCTTAATAAGAGAGGTAAGAGATGTACTAGATACCCAAAAGTTTAAGAAACTAATCACTATCTGGTTCAAGCTAAAATTGAATCAAAAAGGATGTGGACATGACGTTGCTTTCGATTTCAACTGGCACTTGCGCATTTTGCTTGTCATATTTTCCAATAGTTTGCTACGTCCATGTACTATCTACATTTTACAGTAATTTTTCTCTCATTTAAAGTAAGAAACTTTAAAGAAAGCTGTTGAACCTAATTGTTGTGAAAAATTAGGAGACTTTTACTTCTAGGCCTTGAGCCAGGCTTCCCATAAAAGAACGTGCAAGATCAGCATGTCGATATTCTAATCAGGTTACGCTACATTCTTTTGCGGGGTACTCGTAAGGGTCTTACATCTCTGTTAAACTATATGCAGAAAAACTGTGACAGAAGTCAATTCTGTAGGTTTTCAAGTAATAATATAGTTGCTTAGGTAAATTTGTCCCCTACCACTAAATTGTGTGAGGAAAGCTTGAGCTCCATGTAAAGGGTTTGCCCATTGCTCCAGTTTTCCAATATTTTTAACAAATCATCCAGCACTAAGACAACAAAAATAGCAGCTGGTAGAAAAGTAAACTGCAGTCTTCCAGGTGATGGGCCTGCTCCTACATATAACAAATATGTACAGGAAATTTCACTCAGAAATAGGGCTTGCAGAAATTCAAAAGTTTTCATCTGGACAGTATATTTACATTAAAATAGGTCCCTCTCATCTTAAATCTCTGTGACTTCCTAGTGTACTTGAATTGACAGGCCAAATCTTTTACTTAGTGCCTATTGCTTAGTTAGGAACTGACGTGTGTTGCTCAAAGCACTGTTGATTTCACTCAGCACTCTTAAGGAATTATTTGAACTCAGATATAACAAAGAAGGACATCTGACATCAAAATGACCTCAGCACTTACCAAAAACAATTGACATTGGAAAGCATAGTTTGATTCATGAAGATAACATTCTACTGTACTTCTATAGGTTAACTACTTTCAGGGTATTTCAGGATGATGTAAACTCAGAACTCTGTGTTGAGAGCACATTAGCACAGGAAACGTCTATGAGTGTCTAAGCAATTTAAAAAACTGATCCTGAGTTTATACACAGCCTGCCCAATATTTTTCTTGAATTCTCCTCACTCTTTCTTGACAATGAAAGTATTTTTTTTCTGACCACACACCGGACATACATAAGATTTTCCCTGGCCAACTGGTGTAACAAGTGATGCAACTCACCCCTCTTCTAAAAGTATACCAATGATGTCCATGCTATAATTAATTACTAACTTGTAAGCAAACAAAAGTTGACTTGCTTGTTTTGGCATGAATATGCAATGTGTAGAGGTGTCTAATGAACTCCAAAGAAGTCATTTACAAGGATGATAAAAATTTCAGACTTTTTCCTATCTCCAATTTTTAATGAAATTTTCTGTCTTTTCCTGACTCTTCCTGGTGCTTTCAAAACAAAGTTGTCTTGATTTCTCCTGACAATATGAACCCTGTGATCCTTGACTGAAGGATGCGTTCTCCAACAAATCATGCCTCTCATAATATCTAACAACTTGCTTCATTGCCAAGTTCCTAAAAAACGTCATTGAAGTAAAAATGCCAGTGAACATAATATGAAAATTCATTTGTAATGAAAGCCAAGTCTGCTTCTCTGTTTCTCAGCAAATTTGTCTAAAATTAATCAATGACGCTGATGTGATCAACATAGTTGATCCTCCAACTCTTTCAAAATAACTTCATGTATTGAAATTCTACACAAAGACCCAAGCCGCTCTTGACTTCCCAAAAATTTCTTTAGATGGCTCAAGCAATAGCAAGCCTGTTTTTAACCATGATTTCGAATGAAGATGACGAAAAAGCAAACAAGGCCAACAAAACTGACGCTACATACCTTCACTTTCTTATCATAGGCCTACCACTAATTTTGAAATACCCTGTCTTTCCTCTTCATTCTCAGCTTGACTGGGGCCTACCTTCCTGGATAATTATCTTCTCTCAACTTTACTTCATGAAGGTTTGACTAGTAGCGAAGAGATTGTGTCTTCCCCGGTCGCAATTCTCTAGTTTATGCTTAAAATTCTATTGAAACCTCTATTTTTAGATACTCGTTTAATTCATGCTAGTTCAAATCAGCACGACCCAAGGCTCGAACTAGCCGCAAGTTCAAGCACATGAGCCAATCAAATTGCGTTAAAGCTACCAAAGTACTGCAACTACTATCACCAGAACAATCAGAAAGTCGTTCTTGTACGACCTGCCACAGTGTCAAGTGGCAAAATCGCATAAACTGAGAGAAAACTTCTCTTGCAGCCCTGCATTTAATCTTGATCTAAGGTAGAGAAGAAAATTATTAAGCAACCTTCACATGTCATATGACCATTACGTAATCTAACTTCTGCTTGGTTGATCCTCATTTGGAGGGCAAGTGGCGGGAAAACATTGCATGGCGTAGTGAGCTGTGTTCTTGTTATGTACGGTGAGCAGCATTTATCTATCGGTGTTTTGTTGGTTTTGTGTCATGTAAAACATCAGTAAATGACGAGTAAGGCTGAGGACTACTCCTTCAATCAACTCAAGAAAGACAGTCAAGAAGGGACATCACAGGTGAAACTTTTTGTTTTATCTTTATGCTAAACAGACTTAGCTAAGGATCTCGAAGAACAAGAAGACAGAAGCAAGATTAAGAACAATAGAACCGAACAGTTGATCCAGTTGATATTGAAGGTGCATTCCATATACATAGGCCCGAACATCTTCTAAGTGCCCAAAGCTCTGTTTTCGGAGTTCAGCGTGGAAACCAATAGGAAAAGGTTTCAGGCGTGTAACCTGTTGAGTATTTGGTTTGTAAAGCTGGATTGTACTGAACAGGCATAGTTTTCGGCGCTCCACAAATATTCCCTGGTGTAACTTCGGCGTGCGGTTTACAAGAAAAGCACCCTGTGTTTAGATGCGATCATCTACATCCTAACAATTGAATCGTTGGTTCGTCATTAGTTAATTGTTTATGTTTTTCTAATTACTTGTATAATTTTTTTATTTTAGAGAGTCCTTTATTACGTACTATACCTGAGCAGAACTACGAAGGGATTCTAGATTCTTTCAGACATTGGGGCAGATAGTGTTTCGCGCATATATTATATGTATCACACCTCTACATGCTTTACAAAATCGTCAATAAATCACTTCGTGAATAAAATATACATTTACCATTCTTGTCAAGGACTATCACAAAAAAAATGTTATTATGCTAAGCTATATATTTTTCTCTCTCGCTGCTTGCCCTACAATTGAGGACCAACCAATCAGAGCTAAGATTACGTAATGGTCACGTGACATGAGAAAGTTGCTTATCGATTTGGAACCCTATGCTCAGTCGTTCGTTCAAACTTCAGCACGACGAAAAACATGTCTTTCTCTCACGTAGCTCCTGGAATATGGTTGACAATTCACTTTAACAGAAGACGCATATTTTTTTCATCTGGGTATTTTAGGTAGTGCTGAGAACGAAAAGCACGACCACTAGCTACGCCAGTGAATGGCAGTCCTTTATGTCTCTATTCTGCGATCCCAAAAGAAAATTTAGACATTAAATATGGAATCTCCCTAAAATTTTGGTCTAGTGATGTACTACTATAGATACTTGTGTGGTAAAAAGTTGGAAATTGTGGCTTCAAAAGTTATGGGACGAAATTAGAAGTTTTACCTCATCAGAAAGTGAGTTTTGGTATTGACATCCAGTTATGCAGTATTATGTGTCTTCAAAATCATCTTAAATGACATGATTTGGGGCCCCTAGACATCTGTCAACAAACTGAAAGCCAAAACAGAAAAATTTTTCGCATCCTATTTCCCCCCATCAGCCTACTGTGCGCCCCTGATACTGTTAATAATCTCATTGAAAGGTGTAAGAAAGTGAAGTGCTAGATGGAATTAAAAATCAGCTCTTTGCATTCTCACTTTGACTTCTACCCTGCGAATTCCAGGGCAGGAGGCAATGAGAAAGGTGAACATCTTTATCAAGACATAAAGACCACGGAACCTCAATACTAAATACATTGGAATGACAACGTGATTGTAGATCACTTTAGGATGCTGTATTGTGATAATGCTGATCAGAACTTCAATTGAAAATCTCACATATGAAGAATCTGACTCCCATAAAGGTGACATAAAATAGTATTTGACACATTTTCTACTACACAAATGAACTTTTGCTAGATTAGAGCTTTTTAGAATTCTTTTTGCAGTATGAACTGTTGCATAAGTTAATACATAGACTATTTTTATAAGCATACGCGTAAATTGGGCTTTAGCTCAAAATGCTTAAGATTTTCCCAATTTGAACAAGAACTTATGCTTAGAGTATGCTTGATTTCAAAACGTTGCTCATCGTTCTCATTCTCAAAAGAATACTTCAAGCAAAATTGTTGTTTTGCTCTTTCCTATCAATTTACCTCGTCCTTTATGTGATATTACTTCTGACACTTGATTTGGGAAGAAATGGAAGTGAGGAAAACAATTCCAAGGCTGGCCATATGCTTAGTATATGCATATTTTTACACATGTGAGCCTAAGTATGCCCATAAGCTTTATGATTATAAAAATAGAAAGTATTGGATAGAAAATAGATCAAGTTCATAATTGAATAAATGAACACGCAGAACAATTTACTATTGCAAAAGATACGACAAACATATATAAGGTCTTGTTTGGGCTATAAATGGATGTAAATGGCCAAAAAAGTTCTAGAATCACAGCAACATAAGTAGATATTCAGCAGTTTGCTGTTTATTCAGCAAAAAATCACTCAAATCAAACAGCTGAATTGCTTTTGATACTACATCCAACTGGATGTTCCACATTTGTTTGCTTTCTGTGAAATAAAGTGTCATTTTTATCTAGAAAATGTGACGTTTAAGAGAAAAGCTGACTGTATATCTAAAATCGACGGGAAAACCCTGCTGGATATATTTTAGCCCAAAGCTAGAGAAGTATATTTAGATCTATGATGACTGAAAAAGTAAATATTTGTTGGATTAGCAGTATTGCGTTCGTGTCCACAAAGCAGAACGCTTAAAAAAGTTAGCAGTTCCGTTTCAGTTGTCAGTGTCTAAGATGAGGGCCCCTACAAATCATCATCAATGCCTAAAGGTAACCAACCTTAAATATGAGATATACACTCAGGGTACAAAAGTATGAAAACGATTGCCTTCAACAATAAAAAACATGTTATCAAATAACTTACGCTCAGGTACCAAATAAACCCCCTTAATAATTAAATTCTCTCCCAACCCCCCTTTATCAATTTTCTGGAAATTAACTTTTCTTCGAGCCCTTGATTTCATTCAATTTCGTTGTTTGTACTATGCACGCCCAATATTCAAGGCAAAATTGCGTGCTTTTGTATATATATTTTAGCCCTATGCTCTATGACAACCTGCATTTGTTTTTTCCATCGTTTTATAATCAATTAAAGCTATTTCTCAACTTCCGACCCCCTGTTTATTTTGACCCCCCCATTTATTAAATTTTATAATTTTTTCAAACCTCCCTGTTTATAAGAAACTCCCAATTTATTTGACACTTGATAGTAATGAAATTTGCCTAATAGCTACAACGTTTTCATTCACTAAATTTATATCACTTTACATGATTGGGTACTGTATTTATACAACAGAGACTCGATCGAGTGGTAATATATAACAAGATTATCAATGCTGAAAGAGGTGGTTTTCTTCCAAATCAATAGGAGTTTCTTAAAACAGGAGTTTTCGGCTGTAGAGCATGATAAAAAATTTATAGAAATTACATGAAGTAGCAGAACTAAGGTATTATGTACTTCAGCACGTTCAAGCCGTGCTGTCTAAATTACAAACAGTGTCTATAAAAGATTCGAAATATACAATACGGTGATCTATCAAAATTCAAATGTATAAAACTGTCACCAAATTCTGTATTGAGAAAAATTGATAGCGACTAAGGCTGCGTTTACACGGGAACTTTGGAACGCTTCTGTATGGAACCGTTCCGCGTAGATACAGACAGGCTTCCCATTTACACGATGTCTTGAAGCCGTCTGTTCAGAACCGCTTCTTCCTATGTATTCACGTATGAACAGTTCGAAACAACAGCCTCTCCTTCCATTCAGCAAGAACAAGAAAATTCTTCCAAAATTTTTCCCACCGCACACATGATCTTCGAAGCCATACCCAAAATTTTCTTAGCAAGCAACTTTTTTCAGTTATCGTCAGAGTCAGTCGAATTCCCCATTGCCTAGTTTCTAAGGGTACCGGACGGAGGACGTTTCTGGTGATTACACGAGAACTTTCTGGTTAGGTTCCATGCAGGACCTAGTATCTTGGTGGAAAAGCTCTGGTACGTCTAGAGCAGGGGTGTCAAGCTCAAATATAGAGTGGGCCAAAATTTAAAACTGAACTGAAGCCGCGGGCCAAGGTTGAATAAAGTATCCTTTTAATATGTACCCAAATCAATTTTGCAATGAATACTGAACAAGCAAGACTTATATAACTTGACAAAATCGAGGTAAAATTCTGAGGTATTTTAATATAAACTCTTTCACAGGCTAATAATAAACTTGAAAATAAAATAACAATAACAAAATTAATCAAACGTTCAAGCTTTAAAGCAGCTCCACCGCTTTATAATACCAGCGGGCCAGCTCTAATGTTAATTTGATATTGCCTCAAGGGCCAAATGAAATTACACGGCGGGCCAGAGTTTGACACCCATGGTCTAGAGGTTCTGTTTGGAACGGTTCTATCAGTTCCCGTGTAAATGCAAGGCCTATCCGTACTTATACTGGTACGATTCCACTTGGAACCATCCCAGAGTAAACGGGGCCTAAAAATGAAAGTCAAAGAAGGTAAAAAATTTCACAGAAGCTTTACTGCAACTTCACTTGAACTCTTAGTTCTTTAGTAGACAAATACCCATTCATGAAATCTCTATTTTTCCTTCATCTCAGGTCATTGGTTGTAACAATCAAATTGAACATAAGAATGATTGTGCTGTAAAATGTACAAGCTACAATTCTGAATCCTGTGAAGAAATCATGAATATAGAAAATCAAAATACTATCAACATACTATCCTACTTTAAGATCAAGTATGTCGTAAAATTGTTACAGCAGGCTAAATCAGTACATTGCTAAAACTTGCTCAAAGATTTCATGCTGCTTGTCCTAGAGAGGTCGATGATCACTTTCTGGAAAGTTTAGGCCAAGTAGAATGTGACTCATACATTTGTGTTACCATTAAGACTACTAAAGAGGTATTTGCCATATTTGACATTCCAACTCTTTTGGGAAAAACCTAAAGCCTGTCAAAAGTCAGTCGAAGTAATGAGTTATAAATGCTAAAACATTATCTTTTTGTGTTGTACATGATGGCCAAAAACAAGAAAACGTGATATTATTGTACTGGATAGGCAACAGCTTGCTTGCACACTATAAGTGACTTGCAGAGAAGCCTGAATTCTACTGTTGATTCTGCTGATATCTAAGGAAAATATACATGTGAGACAGACTGTTGAAACATTTTGGCTCATAGGGGTGATAGTGAAAGTCGGCTTTTTCTACAGGATAGCTCTTTGTTAAAAGTGACTGTGCAAGGTGCTTTTCAGATACAAGTTATATCGTTTCATCCCTCAATATAATTTTTCCAGTTTCAAGGTATTGGAAGTCATGGAAAATTGTCGTCATTGATTTATAATTATTGCAGTGCAAGTTTGCTTTAGTGCTATTAAGAATTGCATACTTTTTCACATTACATTAAAAATCCAACTTTCAAACACAACATTTTGATAAATATGCCTATTTAAAGTTTCCTGATAGAAAATTCAGAGATAAAACTTCAACGTGAAGCCAAAAAGTCTATAAAAATTACAGTAACATCGACAAGGTTTGATGGTACAATACCAGAAAGATGATTTAAGCAGGACATGAAAGCCAAGGGAGTAAGAACTTTCAACTGATTATTTTTTGCGTGAAAAAATAATTCACAATAGCTAACTATTGCACTTAGCCCTTTGTAATCAAAATTTACATTTATCCGAAATTTCTCAATAGAATAAACTTAGATATAATGCGTAAAAAGACAACAATTTGTTAAATATTGCAGAACATATTTCGGATTCATTGTCCATCATCAATTGCAAATACTGAGGCAACCGCTATAAAGAAAATAAGGGGGGCTAGAAGCTGAATGAAACATCGAAGAGTTGAACCTGCTTATGTAAGATAGGCTTTTCCCACAAAATTTGCAACGCTTCCTTAATTTTAAGTTGATGGTAAGTGCTAGCCAAATCCAAAATTGTGAAGCAACTATCATTGCAAGCCATTTTACATTTATTGGAACTCTCTAGATGTTTAACAATGTTAGCGATTTTATCTGTAAAAAGATGCTCACAGACTCGCGTAGACAGATGTCGGCTTGCTTTACCAACATAAGCAGAGTTATATTCAGCATAAATAAACTTATAGGCTACAATAGAACGGAGCGGTCTGGGTACAGTATCTTTGACATTCATTAACTTCAAAACTTTAAAGGACGAAAATGCCAATTTGATGCTAAGATGTCTGCAATAACGTTTAGTCAAGGTGCACACTTTACGTTGGTTGAAAATAGAAAAAACAAGATGTGGTAGCTTGAAATATAAATTGCAAATACCATCAGGTGGTGTATCACAATCTTTACATGGAGTAGTGGAATTATCAACTCTGTCAAGAAATGTTTTAAGCACTTTATTTCTTAAATGTTCAGGAAAATTGATTCCTCTTTAGAATATAAGAAAGTTTTTTAACATCCTCATTGAAAGCAAGAAGGGTATTATTGATCTTATATGCTCTATCCAATAGTGTGCGAATAAGGCCAAATTTGTAAGAAAAGGAATTGAAGCTGAAAAAATTGGTGAGTAGTCCAGCAAAGGTCTTTTTATGATAGAATGAAGTTATGAGGCAAGACGGATCTTTATTGTTAATGTAAACATCAAAAAACGCTAATGTCCTACTAAATTCTGTTTCCATAGTGAACCTTATATTATCACGCTGAGAATTGAGATATTGAAATAAGAGTAGGGATTCATGCTCATTGTTGAAAATACAGAAAGCAGCATAGACATAACTTTAATGTTTCTCTAAATCTTACTAGATGAGGTGAGGTAAACCGCGTGTATCTCTTGCATACCTCTAACCATAACTAAAATCACAGGGCTACAAGGATTGCATATATATATATATATATATATATATATATATATATATATATATATATATATATATATATATATATATATATATATATATATATATATATATATATATATATATAATAGCGTAGCGATGAATTCCGCAATAAAGTGCTCAATACCTGGGTGGTAGAGCTGTAAAACGGCAAACTAAGCTACCATTTCATCCCTACAAGCCTGTTTCGTGGTTGCCCACTCATCAGGGGATATTATAAGAATATATTA
>OLMO02000278.1:8046423-8062090 GCA_900291935.2 Cassiopea xamachana | reverse complement strand
TTCTCTACTTGGTTCCAGTCCATTCCTCCATTCTCAAATAAACATTTCTCTACTCGTTCTGATGTTTTTTCTCGAAATTGATCTGCACACTCATTATCCATCAATCGTTCCCATTTTATGTTCGATTGCCTACGTTTCTGTTTCATTTCTATGAGCTTTATGATTTTCGGTTTTATTGGTGTGACTTTAAGCTTTATTTCCACTGGCTTATGGTCCGACAGAAGGAGCTTCAACTCTCCCACTTTGAAGGATCTTATCATGTCATGTCTATCTCGCGCTTTTGTTATGAAGCCATCGATTTCGTACCATCCCTTCAAGCTCGGATTCCACCACGTCCCTCTTTTCTTCTGGAAAAAGAAAGAGTTCACCTAGCATAACTCATTTCCGATTATCCATTCCTGTAGTTCTTCACCCTGAATATTTGTCGATCGAAAACCAAATGAAACATGACTCGCATTCATAAGTAGTTGTCGGCTTGTTTGTCCAATTTGAGCGTTGAAATCTCCTCCTATCAGTATTCTCTTTTTCGAGGCCATCGTGTTTACTTGTCTGTCAAGTTCAGTTCTTATGTTTCCCAGTTCGTATTCGTATCCATTACTTCCTCTCACTGGGTGGTATACTGAAACAACAATTATATTTGAAAACTCAACCGTTGTTAATCTGTCGTTTGGCTGCCAGTGTTTTCCTTGCATTTCCCACACATTGAAAACAATGTCTGTCATCAAGATACCGCATTTCCTTGAGTGGACTAAGTACCTTCTCTTGCCTTCATGGGTATATCGCTTAATTCCATCTGCTCTTGCATTCAACTCTGACACACATACAATGTCCCATCCCTTTTCTATGCACTCCCTTATTATTTCACCAAATCTGCTATTGTAGATGTTAGCACTCCTTACATTCCATGTCGTTACCTTCAGTTCTACGTTTGCCCATTGCTCTTCTTTCCTTTTTCTTTTATGAATCCCCTTCTCTATGCGTTTCTTTAATCGTCTTCTAGTTCTCGCTGCTTTTTGAATCGTTGTCCTTGGACCTGGATTAGGCTCTATGTCATTCATTAGTTTGTTATCGATATCCGCCTCTCTTGCTCTTCTGTTTAGGCCTACCGGTTTTCCCTTGTATTGTTTGTTTGCCTTCGAAAGCTTTAAGGAACTCGGACTGTTGGCTAGACAGCCCTCCCTCCAGTGAAGAAACAAATTTGTGGCATCGCCAACCTCCTCTGCTTCTTTCTCGGCTCCCAATTTGCCAGGAGATAGAACACTCCTGCCCGCTTGGCCCCAATCGTGAAGGTAGGACGCCATTGCCAAGACATCATCATCATCATCATCATCATCATCATCATCATCATCATCATCATCATCATCATCATCATCATCATCATCATCATCATCATCATCATCATCATCATCATCATCATCATCATCATCATCATCATCATCATCATCATCATCTTCATCATCATCTTCTTCTTCTTCTTCTTTATCGCCTTACGGCATAAGATTAACTTGGGTCCAACCAAAAACACTAGAAGCAGGCTTTTGATTTTTGATGCCTAGCCATATTTGCTACTGTGATCACTTTGTCTCACTTTTTACATTTTGTCCTGTTTGTTCTACATGTTCTTGTTGATAAAATGTTAGTCCTAAACAATTCTTTGTCACTAGCTCCACAAGATAGTTTATGCCTAGCAAAACTTGCTTTTGAAATCCAATTCATACAATTCCTACATTCCTTCTTCCCATTCGAAGTTCTTTCCCCATCACATCTTTTACAATGGTTTTTCATGCTTCCTTCATGCATACATTCATCACTGCAATTAGGTAATACAAATGGTGGTGCATTAGTATGGTCTCTGTGCAACCGTTTTTGGTGGATTGTTAAGTGCAGCTCTTGTTCTAAATACTCTATTACCACCTTTATACAAAAATTTTGCATCATCACATCTGACTCCTTGGCTTCTCTGATTAATCTTGTCTGTACCCCCCTGGTATTTAATATGTTTTCCATTGCTGTCTCTTATACTCTTCCATGTGCAGTTGTCTTTTCTTTACTTTTACCTTCCAATCTACACGACTTGATATTAATTCTTCTATCATATTCACCTCCATCCCCGCCTCTTATTAATCTCCTCCAGTATGGTATTATCATTAAAGTTTTCTTCTTTGATTTTACTTTGTCCTCTAATGTTGTTAAACACCCTAGCAATGCTTGCGTAACTAGGCTCTCATCAGGAAGTCTGAGGATATGTCCCATTCTGGTAAGATGTGCAACCTCTATTTTTGTTCTTATTGATGAAACTTGCAGCTGGTTCCTAATATCGGCCATATTAATTCCATATTCCTGCATTTGTCTCAATGGTTCGCCTTTCCTGTCACTCCAAATATATCTGTATTTCTTGTCACAAAATCTTTGAAAGCTCTTCACTTCCTTTGCTAAAAATGGGCGCACTGCAAAGTTGAACAACATTGTGCTTTCAACGCATGCCTCAAACACTTTAGCCTGTGTTACCTTTGGCAATTTGCATTTTAAAATCTCTTCCTAATAGTGGGCCACACTTTACCTGCTCTTTGCAATCTCAATTTTGTGTCCTTTTCGTGTCCTAACCAGTTGCCTAGCATTCTTACATTGCCACTTTCTGAGTCCCCAAAGATAACATGCTCTTCCTTTCATTTATTTGTCTGCTCTTCAAAGTTTACCATAACTTCCTCGATTATCTCCTTCCCCATTGTTATTTCCTGATTACTTCCATAATGGTTGTGTCATCTGCAAAAAGTGACAAATCAAAATCTGTTCTTATTGCTTCAGAGTTGAAAGTATATTTCTTGTGTACAGGTGGGAGGGAGTTTCCAGGCATATATGACCATCTTATTCCTACATCTAATCCCTTTTTCATTAGCATTCTCTTTCCTCATTTTTGTAGCAACTCTCATTACTGGTTGGTGAAATATATTAAAAATGACTGGAGATGTTGGGCATCCTTCACGTTGTCCTCTTTGTGGAAAGAAACTTGAGCTATCTTTCTTGTCCTATTACTTTATATTCTGTGAACTCATATAGATCCTGCAGCTTACTTATAACTGATCTTGGCATATCTTCAATTTGTCTAAAATTGTCCACAGCATAGGTTTGCTTACCCTAGGATATGCTTTCTTCAGGTCTAATAGATAAGCCTGTGGTTGCTCACTGTTATCTCTTGGTTGACTCTGTTCATCTAGTGCATTCGGTAATATCATAAATCTTCCTGACTGAGTATAAATATTTGCG
Source organism: Cassiopea xamachana (assembly GCA_900291935.2). Lineage (NCBI taxonomy): Eukaryota > Metazoa > Cnidaria > Scyphozoa > Rhizostomeae > Cassiopeidae > Cassiopea > Cassiopea xamachana. The sequence continues at coordinate 8,058,826 of OLMO02000278.1, read as the reverse complement.
TTGCATCCGCAGTTGAGCGACCTTTCCTAAATCCAGCTTGATTTTCATCTAACAGATTTATCTCTGCTGCCCATACTCTAATTCTGGTAGCTAATATTCTGCCATGAATACTACTTAATGTAGGCAGCAAAAAGATTCCCCTATAATTATTTGGTTCACTTCTATCTCCTTTTTTAAAAAGAGGAATTACTACCCCTACTTTCAAAGGTTCTTCCCATAAAGTAGAGTTAGTATTCCACATATATTTGACCTTTAGCACAGCTACTTCTTGTATCTCTTTTGAAGCCTTCTTGATGAATCCTAACCTAATTCCATCCTCTCCAGGGGCAAAATCTTTCATTTTTGCCATCTCTTTCATTACCTCTTCATTTGTTGGAACCATTCCTAGTTTTTGTCTGTAATTCTTTAATTTTGGTCCCAGTAATATCTGAGGCTCTAACCTTATTCAGTACTGTATCAATTTTAATGATATCAGTTTCATATCTGTTTTCTGTTATTTTCTCTAAATGCTCTTTGAACCTCTCTTCAGAGAACAGAAGTATATTCTTTGAGTTATTATATTCTCCACATTTCTTCAGCTGTTTTAGCAAGTCATACATCTCCCCCAATCTGCCTAATTTCCAAACCTTTTCACACTGATCTGCCATTTCATTCCACCAGTCTTCTTCCAATTGTGTACAACAATCCTTGTATTTCCTTCTTTCATTGCATAATTCTCTTTTTACTTTTAGCAGTTCTGCATTTCCTTCTTCTGTGTTAATTTTCTTCAAACGGTTCCTCTTGCTTAGTGCTTGCGCTATCTTACCCTTCGTTTATTTTATTTCTACTTCATGTCTATTCATGCATGGATTTAAATTGAGCTATTTTTACCACACACCTGTTCAGCTGATGTTAGCATTATTTGCTGCACTTTTCTCAACTTAATTCCTGATTATCTTTCTCCATCAATTCCTTTGTTAGATCTCTGTACTTTTCCTCATTCTCTTTGACCCACAATTTCTGCCATTTTATGTTCCTCCTTGGCTTAGGTACATGTTCCCTCCGGTTCCTTCTTGTAATCTTTCTGACTACATTCTCATGCAGCCATACAGACTGCAATATGATCTGAATGAAGTGTTCTTACAACTAATCCTTTTCACCACATGTTTCCTATCTTGCAGATGTGTAATAAATCCATCCAACTCATACCATTTCCTAACACTTTTATTGAACCAAGTGTCTCTCCTTCTAATTACTGCTATATATCTCATTTCTCCCTATCTGTGAACTGAAGTCTCCCCCCATAATCAAAGGTATACCCTTTTTTGTTGTTATCACCCTCTCTGCTTCTTTTCTTAACACTTCCAGTTCTACCTGATGATTCTCAGTGCCATGTACTGGTTGATAAATTGCAGAGATTGTTAATTCTTTCAGGTATAATATTGTTATTCTAATACCAGAGCTCCATGCTCTATTATTAGCTTGCCATAAACAGTAAACATCCTTTGATATCAGTATTCCTGTTTTATTTGAATATAAGAGATATCTACCTTGTCCCTTGCGTCTGAAAAATCTAATGCCATCACTGTTGTTGTTCATCTCTGATAGTAAAACAATATCCCACTTTTGGTCTATACACCACTTCACCACTTCACCAAATCTGCTACTTAATATGTTTACCCTATTTACATTCCAAGTTGCTATTTTCATTGGGAGTCTATCGAAACGCTGCTGTATTTTCTTTGCTTTACTTTCAACCCTCGGTTGTGCTCTTTCCTTTCTTTTCTTGATCCTACATAGTTTCTGAGCCTCTGACCTAGGTACTCAGTTTTGTTCTATATCGTACTGCTGTTTCCACCTAATTTCCATATCCTTTTGTTGCTTTTTATTGGTTTTGTAACCCAAGTTACTCGCCATGCAGTAATTTATAGGGTCTGGGTGGTCGGCTACTCCACTTAGGCCTATTATGCAAACCGGTGTCTGGAAATGCAATGTAAAATAATCAAAATCCTTGCTTCCGCTTCCGTTTGTTCTGATCTTCTTTTTGTCAAGATGAGTCATCTTGTCCACTTGGAACTTAGTGTGGAAGTGGAAGACCATCACCATCAGCATCGTCATCATCATCATCATCATCATCATCATCATCATCAATCATCATCATCATCATCGTCATCATCGTCATCATCGTCATCCTCGTCATCGTCATCATCATCAATCATCATCATCATCGTCATCCTCAATCATCAATCATCATCATCATCATCATCATCATCATCATCATCATCATCATCATCATAAATGATCATCATAAATCATCATCATCGTCGCTAGGGTTTAAGTCCGAATCAAAACGCGAGTTAACTTTCGTGTAATAGTATCTCCTTTTGAGTTCTCGGCTGTTATCACAGTCCTGTTTCTTGCAATAACTCGCTATACTGTTGGGCTGAAACAAGTTGAGAATTTGTTCCGTTTTTGTTATTTAACAAGAGCAACATCACCGATTGAAATTGTAGATTCCTTTGAACGATTTCTTGTATCCACATTTCTTTTCATCACAGCTTTTGCTTTCTCATTGTTTTCCAATACTTGTGAATGTAGTTTGGAATTGGAAAGATCTGGTGCTTGTGGTAGTAATTTGTTGTTGATTTTCATATTGAACAATACTTCAGCTGGCGAATATCCAGTACTACAATGTGGTGTCGATCGATAATCTAACAGAAAAGGATAGATTTCCTTCTTCCAATTCCTTTGCTCGCAATATGCTGCTTTAATTGCTTTAGTGATAGGTTTCGTGAAACTTTCTGCTTGCCAATTGGCTTATGGCCATAGCGGGGTAATGCGATCATATTGTATTCCATTTGTTCCATGAATTTGGCAATTTCGGTACTAGTAAATGGTGGTCTATTAGCCGTTTCTAATTATTCGCGGAATGCTGTGAGTCGCGAAAATACGATCGAGCTTGGGGATAGTTGCTTGTGCCGATGTAATGTGTATTATCTCAACTTTCGGGAATTGGGAATAAGCGTCTATCACAACTAAAACATACTCTCCAATGGGAAACGGTCCACAAAAGTCGATATGAATGGTATCCCACGGTCTTTGGGGTAGGCTTGACATTTTCACCTCTTCGGGAGGGTTTGGCTGACTATTCGCTTGACATGCAAGACATTTGTCAATGAGCTGCTTGGCAATTCTGTCAATATGCGGAAACCATATCTTTTCACTCAATAATTGTTCGGTGTTTATTAGTCCTTGATGTCCTTCATGCGCGATATTCAGGGCTTGTTCTCGAAGGTTTCGGGGAACAACGATTCTTGATCCTCGTAAAATGATAGAAGAGTCACTATTTACAGTAAGTTCATCTGTAACTTTTCTGAAACTTTTCAAATCAGCAATATCAATAGTCTTGTCAATAGTTTCGAGAAATTCGGGCGAATTTATAAAATACTACTTTCCATTCGGAATAAGTTCAACGAGCTTTTGCAAAGTCACATCTTGCTTTGTGGAAATCTTAATTTGTTCAAGAGCCAATGCTTTGGAATGGAGTGATATGAAAGAAAATTTAGGTATTGATCTGCTAAATTCTCAGTCTTACCTTCTACACTAGGTACTGGATGTCGAGAAAGAAAATCCGATGGACTATCAATGCCTATAGTAAAACAACATCAAAATTATAATCTTGTATACGAAGACTCCAATGTTCAATTTTTGCTGAGGGCTTCGATTTTCTATTCCCGTGAATTAGTTCAATAAGTTTGCAATCGGTATATAGTTTGAAATTTGTGCCATATAGATAAATATGAAGGCATTCAATTGCACATACAATAGCCAGTGCTTCGTGTTACGTTTGAGAACAGCGTTTCTCCGCGTCGGACAATTATCTGCTTACGTAAACTACAATTCTGCAATCGTCTTTGACAGGAGTCTTCTGAGACAGGATGACAGAAAGTCCCCATGGTGAGGCATCTGTTACTAACTCAGTTTCCTTTTCATTATCAAAGTAGGCCATGACAGTATTACTAGTGAGGGCTTCTTTAACAGTCGCTGAACGCTGCTTCGCGAAGCTTTACAAATGACGCATTTTTCTTTGTCAGATCTCGCAACGGCTGAGTTAGGTCACTAAAGTTTCGAATGAATTTAGTACAGTATGTTGTCATGCCAAGAACAGTACGAACATCTTTGACAGACTTTGGCAAAGGAGCATTTTTAATTGCGATGACCTTCTGGGGGTCAGCAGAAATCCCCTCTGACGAGAACACAAATCCAAAAAAGGTGGTCTGATAGAGCTAACATTTATCTTTGATGAGTGTGAGTCCATAATGGGATAATCCTTGGAGGACACCATGCAAGGATTTATGATGCTCTTCAGGCGTTTTTCCAGAAATAAAATGTCGTCACTAATATTCAGAACACCAGGGATACCGCATAAACGCTCTGAGACCACATGCATCGAGCTTACTGATGGTACGGTCATAGTCATCAGGTTACACTCGGACTTGAAATGTTTCAAAAATTCTTTAGGCTCTTGTCCAGCTTGGTATAAGAGAAGTGCGTGCTTCAGGCTTTTTTCAGTGATATTTAGGGCTGCTAAACATGTCTCGAAACACTTCTTCCAAACTGACCACCGTTGACTTAACGTGACAGGGCTTGAGAGGTCACAGGGCTACAAGGATTACATTTATACAGGGATTAAGATATCAATTATGATTACATAATATAAACATTCCAATATCGTCGGTAGAAGTGGATAGGAGGAGCTTGATATTTATTGAGCCATAAGCGCTAATGATGCCCTAAGAAAAGATTGGCTAAAACCTGTGCAAATGGAGAGCCCATAGCCACACCATTTACCTGATCATATACCTTACCATTTAAACAAAAATGAGTTTGAGCAGTAGCAATCGACAAAAGTTTATTGAAATCAGACTTGGAAAGTTTGAGGTCAGAGTTGCCATCTGGGATATAAGAAACAGTAAGATCAAGGCATTCCTGAAGGGGTATATTAGTAAACAAGTTTACAACTTCAAAAGAAACGATAAACTTATTAGAAATATTAATAGAGTTAAGCTCCTGGACAAAAGAGAAAATATCCAAAATAGCATACGTCTAGGTAGATGAGGTTGAAGAAGATTACAGAGATATTTAACTAATTGATAATTATATGCATTAATGGAGGAAACAATCGGTCTAAACGGTGTCACAACATCAGGAGACTTTATCTTATGTAAGTTAGGTAGGCCATAAATACGTACCGGCTGTGAACTTGATGGATGATTTACTGTAGATGTCTTTATCAATTATGCTTTTCTTTTTGAGTTGCCGTAAAAACGTTGCAATTTATTTTCTCCGTTTATAGTAGGATCGCTATTAAGTTCTTTAAAGTTATCGGCATCATTTACATCTATATATTCCTTATTGCTTTTTCATAGTCTTTAGGGCAGTAAATAGAGTACTAGTAGATGGGGGGCTAGAAAACTTTCCAAAATCTAATTAAGGGGGAAGGGGGTTGACATAAAACGGGGGTTGGAAAATTGCATTGGTTTCGTGTCACAAATATATATTAAAGTCATATAGCCAAGTTCACAGAATGAAACAACGCTGAACTATAACACATATGCGATCAGCGTGCTTTCCTTATGAAATCTTCTACTTCCAAACCAAACTGTCTCCTCTAAGAATCGTCTTGTGTAAGATCGTACTTAAAATCAGTAATAGGCGGAGAGTTTGAATAAAAATTTCCTGACAGCATAAATTTTGAAAAATTTATTAGCAGGGGCATGTCTATTAGGCACCCAAAAGTACTGTAGTGTGACATGACCAAAGATCTATCTTCGGAAAGTTATATATTTGGCTGTTAAGTTGGAAACAGCATTTGAAATAACTAATATTGTCCAGCTTAAGGTTCTCCTGACAAAGAATGATACATAAACAGGACATGAACTAGTTGACACAAATTACACAAACATAGGTAAAAGGCTCGTGCTACAACTGAACACATTCATAATGTGGCACAACACATCATTCTGGTCAGTATTACAAAGGGTATAATCTTCTGTTTTGTAATCCAATTGAAGCGGTGCCACCACCAATAAGTATTGGTCCAGAAACCTAGGAACCACACCTGACCACAGACAAGCTATTCACCGTTGCTGCGTAGATTCTACTATAACACGTAAAAGAACTTCAATTCAACTCAAAAAATCTGCGGTAAAGTAAGCCGTTCGATTCTGCATGTAGGCTACTAAAGACATGATTTAACCTCAATACCCTTTATTTCCCATGTGGATGCTACTATCATTGCCAAAAGTAGTTGAAACGCTATGGGCACTAGCCATGGCCAGAGTAATATTTCTTCTTTATAGCTCCGTTTTATTCAACAGCTCTTGGGAGGAACAGCATTGCTGCGATGTATATTGGACAAGTTGCAAATGATTTGTCAGAAACTATGCAGTAACTCAACATTGTACCAGTGGTAGGGGGAGACAGAGGAGGGAGAATTGCTGAAACTTGGCAAAGCGTTCAAACTATTTTAGAAAGCATTGTGGCATGCTGATAAATGCAATCAAGTTTATAGCAAAGGCTTTGAATTATAATTCTTCAACGAAAATAATTCCTTCTGCTCAATAAATATATAGGACAATAAATATATCATTCTATGGACCACAATAACTTCAGTAATAACTTTTGACAAATACTACACTCTCATTCAGCTTATGTTTGCAGTTGAAAATGCTGCATGTACAGTAAGTTTGAGAAGAGGTCATTTCAAATTGTAATCCTGTTAAGCAGCAAGGAATTTCTTTACATGCTACACATTGAAATTTTCAACTTGGCTCTAAAGGACGTCCTTTAGGAATATAATTCCTAACTGGATAATAGCTAAATGCTAGTTTAACATAATTAACACTCATTTGATAGATTAAAAGAACTAATTAAGTTTTCAATAAGAAGTAGGGCTAACAATGCCTTTTAGAGAGTGACAATACTTACCATAGTGCCTTCGGACCATCTTTCTACCATTATTGCAACATCCTCCCTTCCAATCTGCCGTAACTTCTCCACAAACAAACGGACAGGGAGAGAAGGATATTTTGTACAGAGCAATAACAAGAGCTTTCGAGTAGGAGTTTCTTCGTTATTGTTTTGTTGAAAAGAGGCAATTTCGGTTGAACTATAGCTATATGCACTAGCTATATTTTCCCACCTTGTAAGCTGAGTGCCATCGTCTGGAACTAACTTGCAAGCAACTTCTTCCAAAATGTAAAGCCAATTCTTAGGCTCATTAGACAGTTCTCCAAGTGTAGTATCCAGCGTAAAGGGCACGATACCATTAGCAATATCTCGCTCAATTTTCATAAATATTTCCGTATTGGGTTTCAAATTTGAACTGTTGTTTTCAATAGTGTCTTTCAAGTTACTCAGGCTTAAGTGTGGCTTATTTTTCGAGAGATTTTCAAAAAATGCTAGGCATTGTGTTGCACATTTCAAAATTTTGCAGCGATCTGCATATGGAAGTTCAAAAGCATGAAGGAGATCTTTGATGTTGTTGATTGAAGTACCTTCCAATTTGCTTTCCAAATGTCCCACAAAATTGTAATCTTCCTTTAATTTTGATAGCAGTGGCTGTTCAGTTGCAGTACGTGATCCAACTGATTGAGTAAAATAAAATTATATGTACAATATATCAGAAGAGATGTATATCGTGCAATAACATGTACAGAATACTCCACATAATTCGGAATAGGATAGTTCGGATTTCTGGTAAATCCAGATATTTTTCCAAACTCGTAAACTTTTCAGTACAAAATTATACAGCTTATTGCAGAATTTTGGAGAGCTGGATCAACTTCCTGATTTTCCGTCAAATATTGATTTCCAAAATGCTCGAAACTTTCAAATTTATGATAATAGAAATATAGAGTGTATGCTCTGAAATTTCAATCTGTTGCCCTACTAAATAAATCCATTTGGTAAGACAACAGATTGAAGTTTCAGGGCATGACCACTAAAACAAACTTTTCAAAATTGGAATCATGTAAAGATGAAAGTGTCTAGATTCATATCTAGAAGGAAGCATTCCAATATCAGATGTGCCAATCATTGGGATCTAAAGTTCCGGGTGAAAAAAACTTGATAATTGCATATATCTTAATAATGGTTGGATTAAGTGCCACCTTAATAGCATTTTCTAATTCTTCACGTCAAATACATAACTTTTAGAACTATGCTAGGTTTCAAACTCAAAATATTTAGAAAAATGCTGAGCAAATATGTAAGGATAGAAATTAGATTGGACAACTATCCGCAAAAAAAATTATGTGGTAAATCCAAAACCACTTAAAATTATAAGCTCAAATTTTTATGGTTTGCTAGTTTTAGTGATGTCTAATTCATGCATAATTTTGTAACAAAATCCCACAGGCAACAGTGTAAAGATTCAGCATTTCTGGAGTTTTAAATAGTTTACATTTGGTGACAAAAAATTCAACTTAACGTATTGTTAAATGAAATATCAATAAATGTCTATCAAATTAAGATATACAAAACATGCAGATGCAGCAAAATGATTACTGTCTGACAAAAGCAGCTCTTGATTTCCATAAAAAAACTGAAACAGTAAATGTACAGATATCAAAAACGAGAAAATACCAAAAATATATATGTAAATACTTACTAGATCCTCTTGGGAGTGAATGGATAAAAGAAACTAAGGAATAACAGTAAATATTATTAATTCACTCATCAAAATGTCAATATCAAACAGAATCAAACAAAGACAAAGATACCACTACAGAAAACTGGAGTGCACACTGTCAACCCTTTGCATTGATTGACTGTCAGTGAGGCAACTATTCTTTGCCATAATGGCTGTCATTGGGTGGCGAATGAACATTTACATGACTTTTATATTCAAACTTGGAAGCGACAGAAAATGAAAAAGTTAGCATAAACTATTTCACTGCAGGCAGTAGCCAATACAGTTAGAAGAACATTCTATACAGCTGAAGGTTAGACTTCCATAATAATAGTAGTTTCATCTAAGTCTTTAGCAGTCATAATAAAGAGACTAGATCGACTAAGTGACGTGACTGGGTGACTGCTGTATTCCAGCTAAATTCTTATACCAGCCTGCGTGCAGTTTTGGCAAAATTGAAGCTTTCTATAAAATTATGTTCAACGTGATAATCTGATACTGAGAATTCAATCTGATTTATCAAAAGGAACACAATAAGCATAGCATAACAAGTAGGCCTAAACAAAGAATAGATATTAACAATAAAGTATTGTCAAAATGCTACAGATATACTACACTGCTTTTGACTATTCTCTTGAAATAGCTGTGAGATTCCAAAAATGATAATCATGATAGAAAGGTACTGTTTTTGATAACTTCTCTCTTTAATGCATGGTCTAACTTTAAAATTCTCTCGGCATATACTCTGCTAAATTCACTAACAATTATTTCAATGCATTATTGATCAAAGTATTTGACTACTGCTGCGATATCGTCATCTTCCACAGCATTAAGGGCGTGGCTCTGCATTGCGTGCTCTTCTAGCATCAAAAACTTCTATTTTTTAGCTCCTTCTATAACTTTAAACTCAATAAATTCTTTCCTTTGCTAAAAAGCATCTTTTCTTTCCTCAGTTGATTGCAATACCGATAATAACGAGGAAGGTGGAAAAAACAAGTTGCCATAAGTCCTAAGCATAAGAGAGTATCTTTCTTTCGGTGACATGATCCTGATCAAATGACTGATAAAGTGCAGCTGCACACTCGGGGCATTCCATGTACGCAACCATCTTCTTCACATAGAAGCCCCCACCATAGAACAAGGTATTTCCAATTAGTGGGTGATTTTAAAAGGCGTTGCTGGGCTATTGCTATTGTCTATTGCTGGGCAAATATCAGCAGGCGTTTGGCATACATTATTGGGACAATGAGTAGAATCCTCACCCGTATTACTGCAAATAGCTGTTCCTGAAACATTTATACTGTCCTTAAAAAGGTGCACTAATTGCATATTTGAGCTTTAAGACATTTGAATTATTGTTCCATCCAATCCCCCCCCTTCCACTTTACTGAGAAACATTTCGAATGGATCTTGCAAGAATCTGTACGTCAAAAATATAGAAATGCAATATTATCTTTGTGAAATAGATCCTTTCCTATGGCTACAAGAGAAATTGATGAAATGATAAAGCTAGCAGTTAATGTTTCCTTCTTCCTTTGAACAACAAATTATTATCTTGATCATTTAACTGCATAAAGATCGCTCTCTAGCACGATCAGTTTCAATATTACGCCTGTAAATTACAATCTCTGCAACATTTTCCTTCGCTATTGGCTTTTTCTGCTTTTCCAAATTTAGTTTTACTATTAAGATATCAAACATATCATTGAATTTCAGTAGAAAATTTATTTTAGAAGCAATGTTTTCAGATACTTGAATTTTTTAAGCATGATAAGAAATCTATTGCTATTGTAACATAGGAACTTAGAGCTTGAGCAGCAACTTTCACTTTCATTCGGTGATTCTGCCACTTACTTTGGTACCCTTTCAATTGTTTTCTAGAGAAAAAACATCGCTTGCTTGAGCCTTATCAAATTACTATGAAATCCTATTTGATTGTGTAGTTACTTGACTCTTTGATACAGAAACGAATTCTGCTTCAACATTAGCTGCCCGAATGGTATTATTATTATTACTATTATCAATTTATTAATAGTAAGCTTACAAATGTAGCTAATTTACACCTACTGCAAAAACTAAAAGAAAGCATGCAATATATCATTGCAGCATAATTTCGCAAAAATTTAAAACAAAAAGTTACATCATCGAGAAAGTAATAAACTATATTTTAATTGTAAATAACATAAGTAGTTCTAGGTCAAGAAGCCAACTTGCGCAGCATATTGTCTGCATAACCTACAGGGGCATTGTTCCAGACTTTTCCAATGCTTTATAACGCTTATGAACTCTTCTATAGTTCTAGAATTCTTTCCNTCCATCTGGCACTGTAAGTCACAATGAGCAGCCTACAACACAGAACTTTGTATTCCATACGATAATGTCTTAATTCTTGGCAAGCTCAATAAAGTATTTATTCGCACATTATATGAGGTGTTTTTCGGCACAAAAATTCTTTCCATAAAGCAAGATTTAAGGCCTAAATTTGTTTCATAAACTTATGAAATGTAAAGCTGCAAGTACAACTGATGGATTGACACTGAGTCGTCTGTTTGAAGTAACTCATGAAAGTTAAATGATGTATCATTATATATACTGCGCAGGGCCTTTTCATAAATACGATTAATTCTGTTGTTCATTCGTCTGTCAGAAAACATCCAAATTAAGGGACAGCAGTTAAATTGAGATAGTAAGAAAGCCTACATAAATGGCCTTAATTTTTCCCTATCAATATAATTGCAGATCCGAGATAAGGCGTGCAGCTTTGGATTAGTCTTCTTGCAAAGGGCAAANATACGTGTTATTTAACAGCCAACTTTTTATCAATAGTTACCCACACGAAGTTTTTCTTCTTTAATTTCAGTTGTTACGTCATCTCCAATACTTAGAAAGTTTTTCTCTATTTTTACCAAATATCAGATGGAATTTCTCAGCATTAAATTTCATAGAGTTGTTATCAAACCATATGGCACTGTTATAAACATTAGTCTCTAATTTTCGAATGACTTCTGCAACACTAGTGTCTTACGCATAGTATGATGTGTCGTCTGCGAAATTGCACCCTTAGTGTCACCATGAATCACTAGTAGATCGTTTATGTAAATATTGAAAAGGGGGGTCCTAGCACAGATCCGTAGGACACACCTTAAATTCTGACTCCTGCCTTCTTCCTCGTAAGTATTTGTGTATCAAAGTTAGCGCTTCTCATAAGCTCCCACTTTTGCAATCAGGTCATGGTTTAAGCAGTCGAAAGCCTTCGACAGATCCATTAATACAACACCAGCAGCCTGTCCGCGATCTAATGTTCTTCTTCTGCATTCAATAAATCTGAGAAGGGCGTGTTGATTGCTATAATTCTTGCAAAAACCACAAAGGTATGGGGAGAGAAAATTGCTTGCGAATTCTTTTATCTGACTTTCCAGTATTCTCTCAAAAATCTTTGAAATGCTGGGGATACATGTTATTGGCTTATAGTTTGCTTTTAGTGATGCATCACCTTTCTTATATACGGCAGCATAGCGCTCAAATCTTGATTGGTTAATACATTTGCTCACAACCAAATTCTCCTTGACGTCTCAGCCAATAGAAGGCTGCGATTTCATCAACAAACGGCTTTCGAAGCTAAATTTAGGCCAATTTCACATGTTTTTGGAGCGTTTTTACCACCCATACTAAAACAGCTGTGCACGCTCGAGTTTATTTACTTTGGTCGAAATTATACTTGAATCATTA
>OLMO02000278.1:8029674-8040571 GCA_900291935.2 Cassiopea xamachana | reverse complement strand
CTCTTTAGAGATAAAGGAGGAGGAGCTTTGAGACCCTTAGTGACTTGTTGTTGCTCGCTCTCAAGGACTGATTCGACAAAGATCTTTCCAGACAACCAAGTCTGAGATTCAAATGATTGATACATATAATAATAAAACGAATTTTTTAACAGGATAAAAACTTCAACAATTACAAAATCGCTGTTATCAATGTTTGTCCTGTATAAAGAAATATCCTTAGAAAGAAAAGAAAAAAAGAAAAAAGAAAAAAAGAAAAAAGAAAAACCATGGTATCATATACCATCTTATACGTATATATTGTTCACCATCTCCCTAAAAGCAAATACATTGTCAGATATCCTTGCAGTAAGTGGCAGTTCATTAAAAGTCTTTGCACCCATGTAGAAGAAGCCTTTCCTTGCATATTCAGTTCTTATCCGTGCATAAGTCACTTGGCTTACAATTTCTATTTGTGGACTGGAAATCTGTTATATAAACATTGAAGTTTATTTTAATTTCATTACTATGTTTTAAGCAGAAGAGTATTCATTTATTTTGGAATTCTTGTAAGCCTGTTATACAAACATTGACTCGAATGTTCATTTTAATTTCATTACTGCCTTCTAAGCGGGTGTTTAATGGAGGGGGCTCAGTCCCCCCCACTGTGGACCATCTTCTACAACCCAATGTTACTTTTCTCCTTCTTTTTAATACAGCATAGAATGAAAATTGTTCCCAGACCACTGCTTTTAAGCGTTAAGAATGTTCTTTTATCTTGAAATTCTTGTTATTAGTGAAAATCTTTGTTTGAAAAGCATAAATTGTTGGTTGTGTTTACATTTGCAAGGATAAGGTCCTTTCAGGAGATTTGTTAGCTTGGCGAAGATTTTGTTGAATGCCTAAGCTAAACAGTGTGTATTAAGAAGCCAATCAGAGATGCAACTAGCAATATTTATTTCACTTTGGAGAATATAAGAAAATCTATTGGTAACATGTAGTTACGTTCAAGGGATCTTCCAGGTGATGTTTATTGGCCTAGAAATCTTTCCACCAAACGTGGGCCAGGGCGACTCCTTTTCACAAACAGCTTAAGGTTTACAATCATATAAATTTGTGCATATTTTCAAATAGCACTTTAGAAATGAAAGTTTCATCTCTTATTATACATAGGTTGGCTATGTCCTGCTCCATGACAGGCCTACTTACTGGCGAAAAGAGTTGTTTTTCTGTAGAGAACGCAACTTTCTCATTGAAATTCAGCGGTTATCACTGCTAAATCCATCATAAAAGACTTCAAGTGTGAAGCTATAACACGATCTCCGAAATAAATGCACGAAATTTGTGAAAATATTTCGAGAAAGCAAGGAAGACTGCTACGAAGCACTCTGCACTATGACTTCTTGCAGTTTTCTTGCCAACGTGTTGGTACCATTTTGATTTCGCATAGTCATTACGCGTCACGTGACTTAGCACGCATTCTAGTCCTTCTAGTTCTATGGTACTATCCAAGGGTCAAAACGTATATTAAACATATCGCAAAAACTTGACCTGACCAAAGAAAATGGATAGGATATTTGGATTCAGCGCATCAAAACATGCCAAAATCAGTTGAAAAACCTTTGACCTTTTAAAAAAGATTTTTAATCGCAGGCCAGTGTTATGAAACATTGTCAAATTTTGCCCCGTGTCTCATTTTGCCCAAAAGTACCTTACAAATTTGCCAGCAGTGGCAATGCATGGCTGCAAAGGTTCTGCTGAGTTCGCAAATTGCCTTGCAATGCTAATCATAAGATTGCAATTAAAGCTGTCCATCCGAAAATTTTGACCGAATTTTTCTTAACATTCCCAGCAGAGTAATGCTACTAGAATGGTGTTTTCTTTAATCCCAGCAGATTAATATTGTCTTTAACATACCCAGCAATTACATGTATCAATTTTGAAAATTTTTCACTCTACTTCGTTATATTGCCTTTGGTTTCATAACTTTCTCCCTTATTTTGGAACAATAGTATCCCACGCGGGATGATGTGCAACAAATCAACGTACTATAATGAACGATGAACGTTGGAACAACGGGGCACAAGGAGGCGCAACTCTCTTTTTCAAAACTTTAGATGCAGAGTGTCCCTCCTCAGCTTACAGCGTTACCTTTTGTTATTTTCTGCTTCCTGTGTTCCTGTCATGAACCCTAAACTCGCAGATTGCAGGCTGAAAATGGCCTCAAAGAAGGCTGATACTTGATAAATAGCACCCCGTCATTCGTATTCCTGTGACTAATTCTACAACCTTCCTTTCATATCATTCATTACAAATCTTTTGAAGATTATCGACAAGCAAAAGGAGATCATTGGAAAATTATAGCATACGGTTGTGTTCCTTGACAATAATGTCAATCAGGTAATGAAAGAAAATGATGAACGACGACGTCATTGAGAGAACTACTTCCAGCTCGAATTTCAACATTCCCCATGTAAAATCTGATTCTGGCAGGTCTTAAACCCTCACATCAGCTTTAGGCAGCTTGACCAATTGTTTTATCTACATTTCTCCAACACAGACCTGTCTAAAGCCTTATTTACTCTACAAATTTTAACCGGGGTTAAAACTGGGTTACCGTTAACCTTAGGAAGAAATGTTGTAGCGAAAATGCAGCCAACGTAGGTTCAACAAAAGTTAAGCCACCCCTTCTCCGAAGGTGGATCGAGCCTAGGTTCCATTTTTTGAAAATTTAGTGTAAACGCAAACTTGGATTGAAACCAGCAAGGTTAACGATTGGTACGCACATGTGCTTTTCGGGCCAAACATCATAGAAGGTCGCGTCAAAAGTTTTTGTGGACTTTCAATAAAGAAGTACTTGCAATTTAAAGCAAACAGAATGAACGAAGGAATGATCGACAGGGGGACGCTGTGGAGAGAGGAAAAAGAACTTATGCTCATTGAAATATGGGCAGACAAGGAGATTCAAAAACAGCAGGATTCTTGTTTCAAAAAACGGCCTGTGTTCAAGAAAATTTCAAAGTGACTTGAGGAAAAAAAGGATACTCTCGCTCATTTATACAAATGAGGGAGAAAATAAAACAACTAAAGCAGGCATACAAGAAAGTTAAGGAAAGCAACAACAGATCAGGAAGTAATCGGAAGACGTTCAAATACTTCGAAAGCTTCGATAAGATATTGGGAGACAGGCCAACACCGAGAATAACAAGTAATCCTGAAAGAAATGCCGATCAATAGTTTGAGAGCCATACCATTGAAAGCAGCTTGTTAGAATATGATTCAGTTGCTGCAACAGAAAGCCTTCCAATGCCAGGATCAAAAGAAAGTGATAGTCCCAAGTATTGCAAATGATGATATGCTGAGTTTGAGTGAAGGAGGAGCCAGTACAAGTACACGAACCCCCAAGGAACAAGTTGTGAGAGTTTAGAGAAAGGAGAGAGCTCAGGCATGTAATAGAATTAGTAGTTAGAGGTAGGGCTGCCCATACCTTTTGATTTCTCTATTCGGTTATTCGGGTTGATATTTATCGAATAATTGATCATTCAACAGTATGGGTGTGGTCATAATTTACGTTGATTCCATCACAGGCGTGGTCAGATATACGGTGTTACATTTCTTATGAGCGGTTTCATTGCAAAACCAATGCGAGAAAACCCGTCTGTTCGGCCGCTGTGAAGTAGCATCATAAAGAGCCATTCGATAACCACCACGGCCCTTATTAAGAAATCGACTTTTTCGTGTGGTGCTTAACCAAGGATGGCGCTTATTCGAGGGCGGCGCTTATTCAAAAACAAAAGGTGTCAGACAAAATAATTTTTTCTCTGTAAAAAAATTAACAAATATCTACATCGTCATCATCTCCCTCATCAGGATCGAGTAGCTGATCTGGCTCGTATGTATCTTCAATATCGGATTCACTCGCCTGGAATGGATTAACCTGAGGTTCTTCGAGGATCGATAACTGTGTTTGTAACGGTTCTCGACCTTGGACGCATGGTCGTTTATCTTTGAAGCAATGGATTTGATGGTCTAGTGACCCATCTGTTAGTAAATTCAAGCCGCAATGCATGAAGGAATCTTTCATCAAATTTGAGGGAAGAGCAGACCAGGCATCAAGAATCCATTGTATGACGGTTCTTCTCCGTAGTAATGTTAAATTTCCTTCCACTGTCTCATTGTCAATTCCTTAATTCCTTCAATTGTTAATTCCTGCCAACCACTCATCATACCGTTTCGTGCACTCTGCCTTGAAAGTCTTGTTCCAAGGAACATCTGGCGCTTGGATGTATTTAGTACATCCACCGGGAACAACAGCAACATCAATTTTTTTGCGTTCAACTGTATCTTCATTGTGACATTCATACGAATCCCATGCTAAAAATCTACGTTGGACGGAAAAAGCCCCTAGTACCTTATCGATACATACATGGGCTAAGTCAGTGTTCATCCAAGCATTGGGCGAACTTGCAATTACAACTTTGCCTTTAAATTCTTCTGACAAGGCTTTTGTTTCCCATACAGCCCCTTTAGAAACAATCATCGGCATTAGTTTTGTCCCATTTACTTTTGCTGCCAAAGAAACAGACATGCGTGACTTTCATGACCTGTTCTTTTCACGGTGATCGTTTTCCTGCCACACCCATCAACCGTTGTGTGTGAAACCATGTCACTCCATATGGGGGTTTCATCTATTGCAATTATTTGACCAGCTTGGTAGTTATGTGCCTTTTGCATTCTACGTGTTTGAATAACGTAAGACATGAGTCTAGCAACGAGCTTTTCAGGATCCTTCTGAGCAACTGGAGTCTATTTCGTGGCGACAAGTTATTACGTTGCATAAACTTTCCAGCCATACTCTCGATGCTTAAACTCTTCATTTTCGAGAACTCTTTCAGAAATACTCATTTACTGATGCAGTAATTGTGCTTTTTTCATAATAAGCTTTCTTGACACCTTAAGTCAAGATGCTCGCCGAATTGTTATGCAGTCCATAATGCGCTCTTCGAAGTTGGTACTTAAAGGCTTTGCACCACCACCGTCTAATCATATTCTGGCTTTACTGCCTTGAAAAGAAACCAGGGATGATATTTTTGCCTTGTTTTCTCTACACTAATTCTTTTCTCGTTAACTCCATACTTCCGTCCAGCTGGTTTGTTACCATGCATCTCAGCATAATTTACAGCTTCTATCTTCATCTTTACAGGGTAAGAATGATTCGTCTGCCTTTAATGAAACAGCTCTAATTCATTTGCATTTTTATCTGCCACGTTGAATAGCCTTGAACAGCGTGTACAACCAAATGAATAGGAAAAAATGTCAACAAATGTTTCGATTTTCGAATTAAAACTTGAAAACTATCTTTTGAAATTTTACCATAGAGTTTGGAAAACTAGAGTGCGTACTAGACCCCTTTGTACTGGCTTTCAGTTAGGCAAAGATGCGTTTCCACAATGGCAGCTACAGAGTGGCAGAAAGAGATTTAGATGTTTTCTAGATTTGACCTGGGAAGCGACAAAACATGAAAGTATCAGAGTTTTCAAATTCTTAGCGGCTGTATGCTGAGTGAGGAACATTTACACAACTGAAACTGGAAGAATTTTACAGGACTGGTAATGTTAACAAAGTTTTTGACAGTGATGATGGCAAGATTAAGTCAACCAAGGGATCTTACGGGGAGATAGCTGTTTTCTGGATAAGTCGAATATTTGAAAATCTGGTTTAATCATCTACCTGCCACTCTGGTAAGTGAAAATTGTTAGCAATTTTTCAGTGCATTTGTAAAAAACATACCTATTATTCAATTCTTGACAATAACAATGTTGTCAAAATACTTCAGAGATGCAGGACTCTTGAAAGAGCTGTGAAATTTTGTAAATATTACTCATAATAGAAAAGTACTGTCTTCGTTAACATCCATCTCTTTGATACTCGGCTTGACTTAAAAATCCTCTGTATGTACTCTGCTAAATTGATTTGCAAATAATTCAATGTAGTAATAAACAAATACACTTGATCACTGTTATTATATGGTCATTTCTTTATTACTGAGCATATGGCTCTTCATTGAGAGCTCTTCTAGCCTTAGATTCTAAGTTAGAAAGACTATTTTTTTAGCTCTTCTACAACACTAATGAGAGTCTTCTTTTTCCTTTACTTAGATGTATCCCGCCATTCAATCAACGTCTCTCTGACTAGCTGTCAGTGGCTGCACTATCTTAATTAGACATGAAGATGGAACAAATACGTTGTCATTTATGGGATTACAGGAGAGGAGATTTGCCTTGCTTTTTATAGCATGTTCCTGACCAAAGGAATGATAAAGTTCATCAGCACATTCAATGCGTTTCATGTTTGCAACCATTTTCTTTGCAATGAAGCCTCCAATGTAGAAAAATTTATTATTTTTCCAATAAGTGAATGACTGTAAAGTGCTGATGAATATCAGGATTAACTGCTCAGCTATTTTCAGCAGACTCTTAAAATACATTATTGAAAGGTTTAAAGGAATCTTCATCTATATCAGTACAACTAGCCATTCCTAGAACATCTATATTGTTCTGTGGTAAAAGTGCATATTTGAATTCTGAGGCAATTAATTATTGTGTCATCAAGTGACCCCATATTTTACTGAAAATATTTCTACTGATAATTACATGAATCCATATGTCAAAATATATTGAGATGGATCATTCTCTTTGTACAACAGATCTTTAGTTTGGCTATAATAAACTTTGCTGAAGTAATAAAGCCAACAGCCAATGTTTTTCTTCTCCCTTTTAAATAATAAATAATCGTCTTATCATTTAAATGCACAAGGATGGTAAAATTTACTGCATGTACAATCTTTGCATATACAGTAGTTTCTTTTGACTAATTTTTGCTCCCTTTCTAAGTTTATTTCTGCTATTAAGAATATCGAGCATGTTCATTCTTTGTAAAAAAAAATGATTTTTGAAGCACTATTATCAAAATATGGAGTTTTCACAGTTGCAGCAGCAATTAATTTTTTGTTATATGAGAAGAAATTAATTGTTGCTGCAACTGAAGTGCTTAAAATTGACCAGCAACTTTTACTTTCATTCTGTAATTTTGCCACTTTAGGTGGTATCCTTATAACTTGATTCAAAAATGTAAACATCTTTTGCTTGAACCTGGTGCAATTTTACAATGAAGCCCTACTTGATTGTGTCATTATAATGAATCTTATGCATTTCCTAATAGTTTAATCAAATGTCATGCATCTAATCTGCCAGTTTAATCAGGTGGACTATTTTCTTGAAGGAGTGCTTAAATACTAAAAATAGCTGCAGATGGTTGATACACAAATCCTCCCCCCTTAATGTGCTATATGACTATGAATTAGGTCTACATTGCATTTGGAGTGGTAGTAGGCCCATATCAGCACTAGCTGACATATAGTGACATATACAGGCTGTGTTATCATATACGTTATGCATGTATCTATGTATGTCATATTTTGTAAACATTTATCTTTCCTCTAAAGCATATTTGAAACAGCCATCAATTTTTCAACATATTTTGCACCTATTCAGTTTTTTCACTTAATGATGAATTGTGCTTCATTAGAAACCTAAGAGAAACATATATTTGTAAAGCTCTATCCTACTACTTTGTAAGTATTGCCCAAATTATAATGAAAGCCATTGTGTTAATGCACTCTCAAGTGCCAGATAAACAGAGTGTCCTAATAAACAGAGGCGTTGGATAAATTCTGAAATTTAGTAAGCGGGGGGGAGTCAAAATAAATGGGGGGTTTGGAATTTGAGAAATGACTTAAAAAGGTCAGAAAATGATGGAAAGCGCAAAAACAGGTTATCACAAAGGATAGAGTTAAAATATTTACAGAATCACCCTATTTTGCCTTGAATATTGGGCGTGAATAGTACTAACAATGAAAGGAAATGAAAAGAGGGGTTCGTAAAAGTCAGTTTCCTTAAAATTAATAAACGGAGGTCCTAATAAGGTCCAAGGGGTTGGAAAAACTCGAAAAATTAATAAGCGGGGGCCATCTATTTGGCACCTGAGAGTACTGCCGAGCCAATACCTAGGGCATGAAAAACTTTAGGACCATACCTACAAAGCAATACACCTTCTGCTTTACATTTTATGGTAGGCTTATACCTTCAAATCAATTGCAAAACAAAGATGTTGTAAATTATTCTCGTGTGTACTTTTACTTAATTGTGGAAGTTTAGTTTTCGGTTCACATTTTCGATCGCAGAATAAGGTTTTGGGATTATTTCAATGCTATTATGTGCGTTTAAAATGTTGGAATTGCTACACAATGTATATCTCTGTCAATTATTTCTAAGTTTTTCGAAGGGTAAATATAGCGCAAAGGTGCAGCTCAAGCAAACATATTTGCCAACAGCGTTGCTATGACGTTTTCTCAAAGGTTTCAATAGTAAGAAGATTCACGCTTGTTTACTTTTTCCACTCTATAGCTGCCATCTTGGATCTCCTATTTTGTTACGCATCACGTGACCTAGCGCGCATTCTAGTTCTCCTAACTCCATGCATTTTACGCTCACTAATCTTTAGTGTTCGAGGTTCCCGGATGCCCTGGAGATAATCAATGAGACATTCAATAGGGGAGGACGTTGAACTAAATGTAGCGATGGCAGACATTTTTGAGCGGTTGTATTCTGCTTTTTGTGTTATATATTTCAGTTTATATATTTTGCAAAAGCTATTAGTTGATCATTGTTAATGTTAATTTCAATTGTATATTTTTTAAACGAATGGATGATGACTGCAGAGTCTATAATTATTCAAAAATAATAATAATAAAACTTCATCAAATGTATGGCGTGCAAGATAACATTGCACTAGAATGTCTTCAAAACATACTCAATAAAGAAAAAACAATTCATTCTAGAAAAGAAAATTCAAGAAGAAAACATGGCGAGGACTGCGTCTACAAAGCAAGTTGGACGCCTGAAATTAGGGGAACGAGTGATCTGTTTTAAAGACAATCGCCTTGAAGCTTTGAAGTACGACACGCATGCCATTAGAGTTTACAAAAACGTTGAAGAACCAGACGAAAACTTAAAGCTTGTTGGACACGCCCCCATAGAATGCTCATCCTTATTGGGCTACTTTCTCAAAACTGACAGTTCAAGTAAACTCATAGCAACTGTAGAAGGAAAAAGAAAGCGTGAGATCGGGCTGGTCGTTCAAAGCAAGGTCATATGCTGCAAGAAACAACTTCGTCAAGCCAACATTCTATATCATGAGCTGATGGAGAAAAAAACTAAATGTAGTAATTTTGAAATAACTAAAATATCATTTGTAAGAAAAAATGGCCAAGTATTGGTCTAGAACAAAATATAACGCGTTAGTCATTTCTAATCCCCTATAACAAGGAATGTCTAGATTAAGCACAACATTTCAGAACCTAAGATGTGGCGGTTATTGAAAAAGAAGTCTAAAAACGGCGGCGCTTAATCGAGGATTTACGGTATTGACATAGCAAAAGCCAGATTGTTTGCACTTCAACCAGAGAATCGAATTTTTTGACACCAACCAGATAGTCGGTTTATGTGACTACACCCAAAAATCGAAGAAGTAGACTAATTGGATAATCGAAGAATTTGACTCCTCCCCATTAGTTAACTAATTTCACTCCTCCGAATAATCGGTCAGAGAATCCGATGACCGAATACTAGAACTGATAACCGAATATCGAATAATTGGTCTTTCCTGGACAGCACTAGATTGAAGGGGAGTAGGAATGAAATGTATCTAGCAAATATTTGTGAAATTATCCACAAGCAACAAAAGGCAGTTGATGATCGCTTCTTCAAGATAGCGGAAGAGCGACAAAGAAAACAAATGGAGAGGAAGAAAAGAGAAGGCAAGATGAAAAACAACATGATATCATGATGATGAGGATGATGTTTGACATATTTGGAAAAGCTTCATCAAATGTTGTGAGCTTTCCGGCTACCAATTCCAGAAATCAAATGATCAAGGTCGAGATTTTTTCCACACATCACACGTCACAACAGCAACACCAGAATATCTGCAACACATTAAAATTCAGTGAAACAAGTAGATTCTATTTATAGCAAAAGTTTCTAAGATGGTTTATTACTTATGCACGTTCTGCGCAACTTCTACCAATAAAATTTTAACACCAATAGAAAATAAAGGGACATAAACTTACTGAATATGTTCAGTCTCACATAGAGAATCTCTCTTCTAAGAGCATTTTTCAAACTTTTTTCCAAAATGGTACCAAATGAAGCACACAGTTTTAAAACATTTGAAGAAATTTGTAATATTGAAAGCTCCTAGAATATAAATGCAATTTTGGTTTCATCATCACATCCAACGATTTGTAAAGTCTGATATATAGTGTCATATCTTTCATTTCTTTCACGTTTCTTAGTAAAGTTCTTAGTAAGAACTGCTTAGAAGATTATGCATGCAGCCTCCATTAAAAGTTGAAAAAAGACTTTTGAACTCAAACTTGAAGTTGTTAAGGAAATTCTAATTTCTCGCCTAAATTTCCAATAGTGGAATTGTTTTCAGTTTTGTTTCTGGAAAATAGAGATTTATTAGCACAAAACCAATTTTTTAAAATTTTGCTTTAGGAAAATAGAGATTTATTAGCATATAGCCAATGTTCTTCAAGCAGCATGCAAATCAGCATGTAACTCATGTTCTATACATCTGTTTCCTGGCAATATTGCACCAAAGCATTTCCTACTTTAATCTGTATTTGCTAATGGGCCATTGTCTTGCTCAAAAGTTGCATAATGTATTTGGTCAACAGCCAGTCCTACTTCCTGTAGCAGCTGGTGGTGAGACTAAAGCCAGGCGCACACTAGAGCTTCCTGCTCAGCACATTGTCATTCGTGACCTCGAGCTGAGCAGGAAACGCCAGTGTGCGTTG
>OLMO02000278.1:7998949-8027075 GCA_900291935.2 Cassiopea xamachana | reverse complement strand
AGAATTTCAGACCAACTAATTAGTCAGCTAATGAAAGATCTAAAAACGCAAGATAACATAACTAAATTTGCAGTAATACAAGGAAACAAAAAACATAGCTACAAGCACATACAGGTTTTTCAGAACTACCTCAACGAAATTGGGGTAGGTTGGAGTCTACATGTGGATAAGTATAGCAAAATGTTGAAAGGAAGATCATTCAGTGGCCCAGAGAAAGTAAAAATTATTTAAAATATGAACACTTGTGGACTTTTACCAGGTGTTGACGGAGAAAAGAGGGAGGCAATGCAGATTCTGTGGGAAAAATTTGCAGACTTAATGAATGAATTAGATGGATTATGTGACAATTCTTCAAAAATAGAAATGTTCAATAGTAATGCAAAAGAATGGTTTAAGTGCTTCACTTCAATCTATCCCACAAAAATGCAACAACATATAAACCGGTAAAAAAATAATTGCATCATACCGTGAATTTGATTTTGTAAAAAAGGCATACGCTCGGCTCTTACTGTTAGAGAAGACAATGTAAATTAAACTTCAATAGAGGGCACCAACAAAACAAACCAACATGATACGAAAAGACAACAAACAAATTTGAGTTTCTCTCAGCAACTCTTCTTAAATAATCGAGGGTCTCCAATTAATCAAGCTGTTTCCACACTTGGAACTGAATAAAAGACAATTCTCTATAACACAATAAGATTAACTACTTCACAATTAGTTTTCCGAATTAGTTTTAAAATCAAAGATATGTTGAGCACAGAGCACAAGATTTTAACACTTTCTGATACCTGATAAATAGAAGAAATTTCAGTTCATAGAATATTTCCTACCTTACATGGTCTTACTTTTAAAAGCAATTTGCTTAACAGCAACAGAGTTCGACTCGAAACTCAGTGCTTATGTCACTACAAGCTTGGAAATTTTGCGTCAGAACTGTCGTATTAGTTAGTATTTTAGTTATGCGTGTTCATAGATTAAGATGATATTTTCCATTTCGAAGGATTTGACAAGGCTGAAATCTATGCAAAGGAAACATAGGGTAACTTGGGGCAAAATGAGACGCTATACTCTACTCTTGCTCAGCCAGGAATAAGTAATTGAAAGAGGACAATGCTCATGTACTTTCTTTAATAAGTTAAGTATAGAGCAGAAGAAGCAACATCTCCCTAGCATTTCCATAGCTTGAAAGCTTCAAGGTCTATCGTCTCATTTTGCCCCACACAAATGGGGTAAAGTGAGACACTTCATGTCCTATGCTTTTGACTCTTAAAAACATACATCAACTACTTAGCTACATTTTGAAATGGTATCAGAGCTGGAGGCAGGAGATACAGCACCTAACAGTTGTGAGCAATATTCAACTAATGTATATAGTTAAAATAAGAACAATCAGGGCACAAATGTATTGAAGTGATGGGCCTAAAATGCAGTTTCAAAAATGGCGTGACAAAACTCTTTTTAAGATGTTTATCCTCAGAATCATAGCTGACATGATCAAAAAGAATTCATATGTAAATAAACGCCTCTATTGTCGAAACATAGCAAACTTATCACTTACTTTTTTGTAATTTACATAAAAGTAGGGAAAATAAGTTTGCTTGAAGAGTGAGAATTGTCGGAATTTAAAAAGACAGCACTAAAGGATTTAATTTTTAATAGTTTTTCCAATTTTAAAATCTGGAAGTAAATTGGACGCAAAACAGTTAAGCAGTATTTAAAGATTTCAATAAGCTTTAATATAGCAGATTCAGTGGAGGACTAAAGGAGGTTTTGTCGTCTAAAATTTTTATTGAATAGTGAAGAATGAGCTGTGGGAAAATTTCAAAAAATACATGAGATTTTTAACAATGGGAAAGACAAAACCTGGAGCATTAGACTATTTTCCTATCTGAGCAACGAGCAATGTGGCTCTCGAGCATATCTCAATATGGCTTACGAAACAAAAGTTGCCTCTAACCTTCTATTCAAAAGTTCTATTCAAGGGCTGGTAGACAATGCTAGCAAAGCAAAACTTCTAGTATGGAAATAATTTTTCGTGGTAGGATTGGATATCATTAGGTCATTGTCATATTTAGCCCCAAGTTGATGACAGAAGAAACACAGATAAAAAGCAGAAAATTGTGCAGTTAATCATGTTGCCATGCAGTAAGTAAAAACAGGTTATGCAAAACTGGAGAATACTGAAGAATATCTCATTACGCTAGCATCATTTGCGCAAAATTCAGAAAAGTGTTTCAAAGACGTAGCATAATTGTGGTTTGGCAAAATTGCTATTTTAATTATCGATGGCTCCATGCAATATCACTTTCTTTAAATCAGCATTTCGCTACCACAGAAACAACCACTGAAAAGCTGAAAAAGAGAGCTCATTGTTCATGACATAGACTGAGCAGACTTGTTTCTCTACCGAACAAACTAAACATTCAATATGAAACAATGTCAAATTTTGCCCCGTGTCTCATTTTGCCCAAAAGTACCTTACAATTTGGTCAGCAGTGGCAATGCATGGCTGCAAAGGTTCTGCTGATTTCGAAAATTGCCTTGCAATGCTAATCATAAGATTGCAATTAACGCTGTCAATCCGAAAATTTTGACCGAATTTTTCTTAACATTCCCAGCAGAGTAATGCTAGCAGAATGGCGTTTTCTTTAATCCCAGCAGATTAATATTGTCTTTAACATACCCAGCAATTACATGTATCAATTTTGAAAATTTTTCACTCTTCTTCGTTATAATGCCTTTGGTTTCATAACGTTCTCCCTTATTTTGGAACAATAGTATCCCATGCGGGATGATGTGCAACAAATCAACGTATTATAATGAACGATGAACGTAGGAACAACGGGACACAGGGAGGCGCAACTCTCTTTTTCAAAACTTTAGATGCAGAGTGTCCTTCTTCTGCTTACAGCGTTGCCTTTTGTTATTTGCTGCCTCCTATGTTCCTGTCATGAACCCTAAAATCGCAGATTGCAGGCTGAAAATAGCCTCATAGAAGGCTGATACTTGACAAATAGCACCCTGTCATTCGTATTCCTGTGACTATTCCACAACTTTCTTTTGATATTATTCATTACAAATCTTTTGAAAATTATCAACAAGCAAAAGGAGATCACTGCAAAATTATAGCATACGGTCGTGTTCCTTGACAATAATATCAATCAGGTAATGAAAGAAAATGATGAACGATGACGTCATTGACAGAACTACTTCCAGCTCGAATTTCAACATTCCCCATGTACAATTTGATTCTGGCAGGTCTTAAACCCCCACATCAGCTTTCGGCAGTTTGACCAATTGTTTTATCTACTTTTTTCCAATAGACCTGTCTATAGCCTTGTTTACTCTACAACTTTTAACCGGGGTTAAACCTGGGTTACCGTTAACCTTAGTAAGAAATTTTGTAGCGAAAGTGCAGCCAACGTAAGGTCAAAAAAGGTTAAGCCACCCCTTCTCCGAAGGTGGATCGAGCCTGGGTTAAATTTTTTTGAACATTTAGTGTAAACGCAAACTTTGATTGAACCCCGCCAGGCTAACGATTGGCGATTGGTACGTGCATGTGCTTTTCGGGCCAAACATCATAGAAGGTCGCATCAAAAGTTTTAGTAGACTTTCAATAAAGAAGTGCTAGCAATTTAAAGCAAAGAGAATGAATGAAGGAATGATTGACAGGGGGACGCTGTGGAGAGAAGAAAAAGACTTTTTATGCTCATTGAAATATGGGAAGACAAGGGGATTCAAAAACAGCAGGATTCTTGTTTCAAAAAACGGCCTGTGTTCAAGAACATTTCAAAGAGACTTAAGGAAAAAAGGATACACTAGCTCATTTATACAAATGAGGGAGAAAATAAAATAACTAAAGCAGGCATACAAGAAAGTTAAGGAAAGCAACAACAGATCAGGAAGTAATCGGAAGACGTTCAAGTACTTCGAGAGCTTCGATAAGATATTGGGAAACAGACCAATACCGCGAATAATAAGTAATCCTGAAAGAAATGCCGATAAACAGTTTGAGAGTCATACCATTAAAAGTAGCTTATTAGAATATGATTCAGTTGCTGCAACAGAAAGCCTTCCAACGCCAGGATAAAAAAAAGTGATAGCCCCAAGTATTGCAAATGGTGATGTGCTGAGTTTGAGTGAAGGAGGAGCCAGTACAAGTATGCATACCCCCAAGGAACAAGTTGTGAGAGTTTAGGGAAAGGAGAGAGCTCAGCCATTTAATAGAATTAGTAGTTAGAAGTAGGGCTGCCCATACCTTTTGATTTCACTATTCGGTTATTCGGTTTGATATTTATCGAATAATCGATTATTCAATAATATGGGTGTGGTCATAATTTACGTTGATTCCATAAGAGGCGAGGTCAGTTATACGGTGTTATGTTTCTTATGAGCGGTTTCATTGCAAAACCAATGCGAGAAAACCCGTCTGTTCGGCCGATGTGAAGTAGCATCATTAATAGCCATTCGATAAGCACCACGGCGCCTATTAAGAACTCGACGTTTTTCATGTGGTGCTTAACCAAGGGTGGCGCTTATTCGAGGGCGGCGCTTATTCAAAAACAAAATGTTTCAGACAAAATAATTGTTTCTCTGTAAAAAAGTAACAAATATCTACATCGTCGTCCTCATCTCCTTCCTCATCAGGATCGAGTAGCTGATCTGGCCCGTATGCATCTTCAATATCGGATTCACTCGCCTGGAATGGATCGACCTGAGGTTCTTCGAGGATCGATAACTGTGTTTGTAACCGTTCTCGACCTTGGACGCATGGTTGTTTATCTTTCAAGCAATGCATTTGATGGTCCAGTGACCCATCTGTTGGTAAATTCAAGCCGCAATGCATGAAGGAATCTTTCATCAGCTTTGAGGGAAGGCAGACCAGGCATCAAGAATCTATTGTATGACGGTTCTTTTCGGTAGTAATGTTAAATTTCCTTCCACTGTCTCATTGTTAATTCCTTAATTCCTTCAATTGTTAATTCCTGCCAACCACTCATCATACCGTTTCGTACACTCTGCCTTGAAAGTCTTGTTCCAAGAAACATCAGGCGCTTGGATGTATTTAGTACATCCACCTGGAAAACCAGCAACATCAAGTTTTCTGCGTTCAACTGTATCCTCATTTTGACATTCATACGAATCCCATGCTAAAAATCTACGTTGGACGGAAAAAGCCCCTAGTACTTTATCGATCTATACATGGGCTAAGTCAGTGTTCATCCAAGCATTGAGCGAACTTGCAATTACAACTTTGCCTTTAAATTCTTCTGACAAGGCTTTTGTTTCCCTTACAGCCCCATTTACCTTTGCTGCCAAACAAACAGACATGCGTGACTTTTCATGATCTGTTATTTTCAATGTGATCGTTTTCTTGCCGCACCCATCAACCGTTGCGTGTGAAACCATGTCACTCCATATGGGGGTTTTATCCATTGCAATTATTTGGCCAGCTTGGTAGTTATGTGCCGTTTGCATCGACATGTTGGAATAACGTAAAACATGAGTCTAGCAGTGAGCTTTTCAGGATACTTCTAAGCAACTGGATTTTTTTTCGTAGCGACAAGATATTACGTCGCATAAACTTTCCAGCCATACTCTCGATGCTTTAACACTTCATTTTCGAGAACTCCTTCAGAAGTGCTCATTTACTGATGCAGTAATTGTGTTTTTTTCATAATAAGCTTTCTTGAAACCCTATGTCCTGAAGCTCGCCGAATTGTTATGCAGTCCATGATGCGCTCTTCGAAGTTGGTACTTAAAGGCTTTGCACCACCACCGTCTAATCATTGTCTGGCTTTACAACCTTGAAAAGAAACCAATGTTGATATTTTTGCCTTGTTTTTTCTCCAACAATTCTTTTCTCGTCAACTCCATACTTCCGTCCAGCTGGTCTGTTACCATACATGTCAGCATAATTTACAGCTTCTATCTTCACCTTTAAAGAGTAAGAATGATTCGTCTGCCTTTAATGAGACAGCTCTACTTCATTTGCATTCTTATCTGCCACGTTGAGTAGCCTTGAACAGCGTTTCCAACCAAATGAATAAGAAAAAATGTCAACAAATGTTTCGATTTTCGAATTAAAACATGAAAACTATCTTTTGACATTTTACCATAGAGTTAGGAAAACTAGAGTGCGTACTAGACCCTTTTGTACTGGCTTTCAGTTAGGCAAAGATGCGTTTCCACAATGGTGGCTACAGAGTGGCAAAACGAGATTTAGATGTTTTCTAGATTTGAACTGGGAAGCGACAAGAAATGAAAATATCAGAGTTTCCAAATTCTTAATGGCTGTATGCTGAATGAGGAATATTTACACATCTGAAACTGGAAGAATTTTACAGGATTGGTAATTTTTAAAAAGTTTTTGACAGTGATGATGACAAGATTAAGTCATCCAAGGGATCTTACGGGGAGATAGCTGTTTTCCGGATTAGTCGAATATTTAAAAAGCTGGTTTAATTATCTACCTGCCACTCTGGTAAGTGAAAATTGTCAGATATTTTTCAGTGCATTTGTAAAATTATGTTCAGCATGATAGTCTGATACTCTGAACAGCAACTAGAGTTGCAGAGATGCATGTAAAAGACCGAGCAAAATAGGCCCAGTCTAAGAGTGTAAACAAAACATACCTACTTATTCAATTCTTGACAATAACAATGTAGTCACAATACTTCAGAGATGTAGGACTCTTGAAAGAGCTGTGAAATTTTGGAAATATTACTCATAATAGAAAAGTACTGTTTTCTTTAACTTCCATCTCTTTGATACTAGGCTTGACTTAACAATCCTCAGTATGTACTCTGCTAAATTGATTTACAAATAATTAAATGTAGTAATGAACAAATACACTTGATTACTGTTTGTATATGGTCATTTTCTTTATTACTGAGCATATTGCTCTTCATTGAATGCTCTTCTAGCCTTGGATTCTAAGTCAGAAAGACTATATTTTCAGCCCTTCTACAACACTAATGAGAAACTTCTTTTTCCTTTACTTAGATGTATCCTGCCATTCAATCAGCGTCTCTCTGGCTAGCTGTCAGTGGCTTGCACTACCTTAATTAGACATGAAGATGGAACAAATACGTTGTCATTTATGGGATTGCAGGAGAAGAGATTTGCCTTGCTTTTGACAGCATGTTCCTGACCAAAGGAATGATAAAGTTCATCTGCACATTAAATGCTTTTCATGTTTGCAACCAGTTTCTTTGCAATGAAGCCTCCAATGTAGAAGAAGTTATTATTTTTCTAATAAATGAATGACTGTAAAGTGCTGATGAATATCAGGATCAACTGCTGAGCTATTTTCAGCAGACTCTTAAAATACATTATTGGAAGGTTTAAAAGAATCTTCATCTATATCAGTACAACTAGCCATTCCTAGAGCATCTATACTGTTCTGTAGTAAAAGTGCATATTTGAATTCTGAGGCAATTAATTATTGTGTCATCAAGTGACCCCATATTTTACTGAAAATATTTCTACTGATTATTACATGATTGCATATGTCAAAATATATTGAGATGGATCATTCTCTTTATACATCAGATCTTTAGTTATGGCTAGAATAAACTTTGCTGATGTAATAAAGCCAACAGCCAATGTTTTCCTTCTCCCTTTTAAATAATAAATAATTATCTTGATCATTTACATGCACAAGGCATGGTAACATTTCCTACATGTACAATCTTTTCATATACAGTAGTTTCCTTTTGACTAATTTTTGCTGCCTTTCCAAGTTTATTTCTGCTATTAAAAATATCGAGCATGTTCATTCTTTGTAAAAAAAATGATTTTTGAAGCACTATTATCAAAATATGGAATTTTCACAGTTGCAGCAGCAATTAATTTCTTGTTATATGAGAAGAGATTAATTGTTGCTGCAACTAAAGTGCTTAAATTTGACCAGCAACTTTTACTTTCATTCTGTAATTTTGCCACTTTAGGTGGATCCTTATAACTTGATTCAAAACGTAAACATCTTTTGCTTGAACCTGGTGCAGTTTTACAATGAAGCCCTACTTGATTGTGCCATTATTATGAATCTAATGCATTTCCTGATAGTTTAATCACATGTCATGCATCTAATCTGCCAGTTTAATCAGGTGGACTATTTTCATCAATGAAAGCTTAAATACTAAAAATAGCTGCAGATGGTTGATAAGCAAATCCTCCCCATTATTCCATCATCTCAACAGTACCCTTGATGTGCTATATGACTATGAATTAGGTCTACATTGCATTTGGAGTAGTAGTAGGCCCACATCAGCACTAGCTGACATATAGTGACATATAGTGGCTGTGTTATCATATAGATTATGCAAGGATCTATGTATGTCATATTATGTAAACATTTATCTTTCCTCCAAAGCATATTTGAAACAACCATCAAATTTTCAACATATTATGCACCTATTCAGTTTTCACTTAATGATGAATTGTGCCTCATTCGAAACCTAAGAGAAACAAATATTTGTAAAGCTCTATCCTATTACTTTGTAAGTATTGCCCAAATTATAATGAAAGCCATCGTGTTAATGTACTCTCAAGTGCCAGATAAACAGAGTGTCCTAATAAACAGAGGCGTTGGATAAATTCTGAAATTTAATAAACGGCGGGGGTCAAAATAAACGGGGGGTTTGGAATTTGAGAAATGACTTGAAATGGTCAGAAAATGATGGAAAGCGCAAAGACAGGTTGTCACAAAGCATAGAGCTAAAATATTTCCAGAATCAATCTAGTTTGCCTTGATTATTGGGCGTGAATAGTACTAACAATGAAAGGAAATGAAAAGAGGAGTTCGTAGAAGTCAGTTTCCTTAAAACTAATAAACGGGGGACATAATAAGGTCCGATGGGTTGGAAAAACTCGAAAAATTAATAAGCGGGGGGCCGTTCATTTGGCACCTGAGAGTACTGCCGAGCCAATATCTAGGGCATAAAAAACTTTAGGGCCATACCTACAAAGCAATACACCTCTGCTTTACATTGTATGGTAGGCTTACACCATCAAATCAATTGCAAAACAAAGATGTTGTAAATTATTATTGTGTGTACTTTTACTTACTTGTGAAGTTTAGTTTTTGGTTCACATTTTCGATCACAGAAGAAGGTTTTGGGATTATTTCAAGGCTATTATGTGCGCTTAATATGTTGGAATTGCTACACAATGTATATCTCTGTCAATTATTTCTAAGTTTTTCGAAGGGTAAATATAGCGCAAAGGTGCAGCTCAAGCAAACATGCTACGACGTTTTCTCAAAGGTTTCAATAGTAAGAAGATTCACGCGTTGTTTACTATTGCCACTCGATAGCTGCCATCTTGGATCTCCTATGTTGCTACGCATCACGTGACCTAGTGCGCACTCTATTTCTCCCATTTCTATGCATTTTACGCTCAGTAATCTTTAGTGTTCGAGGTTCCCGGATGCCCTGGAGATAATCAATGACACATTCAATAGGCGAGGACGTTGAACTAAATGTAGAGATGGCAGACATTTTTGGGTGGTTGTATTCTGTTTTTTTGTGTTATATATTTCAGTTTATTTATTTTACAAAAGCTATTAGTTGATCATTGTTAATGTTAATTTCAATTGTATATTTTTTAAACGAATAGCTGATGACTGCAGAGTCTATAATTATTCAAAAATAATAATAATAAAACTTCATCGAATTATGGCGCGCAAGATAATATTGCACTAGAATGTCTTCAAAACATAATCAGTAAAGAAAAAGCAATTAATTCTAGAAGAAAAACAAATTCAAGAAGAAAACAAGGCGAGGACTGCGTCTAGAAAGCAAGTTGGACGCCTGAAATTGGGGGAATGAATGATCTGTTTTAATGACAATCGCCTTGAAGCTTTGAAGTACGACATGCATGCCATTAGAGTTTACAAAAAAGTTGAAGAACCAGACGAAAAACTAAAGTATGTTGGACACGCCGCCATAGAATGCTCATCCTTATTGGATTACTTTCTCAAAACTGACAGTTCAAGTAAACTCATAGCAACTGTGGAAGGAAAAAGAAAGCGTGAAATCGGTCATATGCTGCAAGAAACACCTTTGCCAAGCCAACATTCTATATCATGAGCTGATGGAGAAAAAACCTAAATGCAGTCATTTTGAAATAAATAAAATATCATTTGTAAGAAAAAATGGCCAAGTATTGGTCTAGAACAAAATATGAGGTGTTATTCATTTCTAATCCCTTGTAACAAGAAATGTCTAGATTAAGCACAGCATTTCAGAACCTAAGATGTGGCGGTTACAGAAAAAGAAGTAAAAACGGCAGCTCTTAATCGAGGATTTACGGTATTGACATAGCAAAAACCAGATTGTTTGCACTTCAACCAGAGAATCGAATTTTTTGACACCAACCGGATAGTCGGTTTATGTGATTACACCCAAAAATCGAAGAAGTTGACTAATTGGATAATCGAAGAATTTGACTCCTCCCGATTAGTTGATTCTCCCAGGGCCAGGGTAACGGTGAAGCTGTTGATCGGATACAGCCCAATCTCAGACAGAATTATAAAGGTGAGGATCCAAGCTAAACCACACAACATCTCCATCTTTAAGTGCTACGCACCTACAAGTTTAGCTAGTGACGAAGAGATAGACAGTTTCTACAACTCTCTGCAGGAAACCATGGACTCCATCCCAAACAAAGATATCAAGGTGGTGATGGGAGATTTCAATGCGAAGGTTGGACAAGGTTCGACCAATGTGGCTTGCGGTAAATTCGGGCTTGGTGAGCAAAACATCAGAGGTGAAGACCTACTCGAGTTTTGCAGCTCAAACAATCTAACAATTGCAAACACCTTGTTCCAAAAACATCCCCGCCATCTCTACACATGGATCTCACAAGACAATAGAACCCGGAATCATATTGATTACATCACATTCAGCCAAAAATGGAAAAACAACCTTAAAAATGTCAGAACAAGGCCAGGGGCAGACTGCAACAGTGATCACCAACTCCTCACGGCGGAAATCAGATTTCGACTCAAAAAGATGGAGCATCCATTACCCCCCATTAGACTAGATTACAATGCGATGGGCCCTGCTTACAGAATCACGGTTGAAAACAGATTCGAGACTCTACTCCAATGCGAAGAAGACAAAAGCGCGGAAAAACTATGGAATGAAGGAAAAGAAATCATTATCAGCACTGCCAAAGAAAAAATTCCCAAGAGAAAAAGAAAAAAAGTCAGTGGATCTCAGAAGAGACCTTATTGGCAGTGGATGAAAGGAGAAAACAGAAAGCCAGAGGAATCCATAACCAAGTTGATGAAGCAAACTACTGACGCCAAAATGCCAATGTCCAAAGGCTGATGAGACGAGACAAACAAAATCAAATTGAGAAACAATGCAGGAAAGTGGAAGAAAGTGCAGTGATTAAATCCACAAAAGATCTCTACAAAGGAGTTAAAAGTCTAACTGGACGGTTCAAAGCATCTGCTGACACTATCAAAGCAGAAGATGGGACAGTCCTACGTGATGGGAAAGAAGTGTGTAACAGATGGAAAGAATACTGCTCCGAGCTGTACAAGAAAAATGACACCATGAACTCCACCCAAATTGATTGGACAAACCTGGAAGAGGAACCACCACCATTAACTGAAGAAGTCCGAGAAGCCATTAATGGCTTGAAGAATGAGAAAAGTCCCGGAAACGATGAAATAACAGCTGAGATGATAAAGAGCGGGGGCGAGCACACTGTTACTTACTTCCACCAACTGTGCTCCAAAATATGGATGGAGAAGAAATGGCCTGAGGACTGGATTAACTCCGTATTCGTCCCCATCCCGAAAAAGGTGACACCCTGCAATGCAACAACAACAGAACGATCGCACTCATTTGTCACAGTAGCAAAATTCTCTTGAAAATCATCGCAAACAGAATGAAGAAAAATCTGAAGACCGAAATCGCTGAAGAACAAGCCGGCTTCAGACTTTTGAATTCAAACTTGAAGTTGTTAAGGAAATTCTAATTTCTCGCCTAAATTCCAATGGTTGAATTGTTTTCAGTTTTGTTTCTGGAAAATAGAGATGTATTAGCACAAAACCAATTCTTTTAAATTTTGCTCTAGGAAAATAGAGGTTTATTAGCATATAGCCAATGTTCTTCCAGCAGCATACAAATCAGTATGTAACTTATGTTCTATACATCTGTTTCCTGGCAATACTGCACCAAAGCATTTCTTACTTCAATCTGTATTTGCTAATGGGCCATTGTCTTGCTCAAAAGTTGCATAATGTATTTGGTCAACAGCCAATCCTACTTCCTGTAGCAGCTGGTGGTGTGACTAAGTGGTTAAGGTACAACACTCCAAGCCTGATGAATTGAAAATTCCACGGGTTCGAATCCGCAAACTGGTCAGAATAACCAACCACAAACCAGCATCCCACTAAGCTGTTCATCCTCTCATAGGTCGGTAAATAAGTACTAAGATAAAATCTGAGGACAAATGCCTTGTGCCACACGCCCAAATCAGCTGTATAGCCGCCTCAAAACCTCCGCCTGTGTTAACAAATACAAACGATCTAATTAACTTGCTAGCTAACTAAGTAATTAACTAACTAAATTCTTGCTTAAACATTTTACATACGTTAAGCGAGATGCAGCATGAAGCCATAAAATTGCTCATTTTATTCATTCTGTTTCAGGAGACGGCGCCATCTTTGAGCCCAATTCTAAAGGGTTGAAGCTTTATCAGCAATTATAATGACTGGAATTCTCATACTAGTAACTTCCTTGGCTTTGGTTTCAGGGAATAGCTTGCCGCTAGCTTCTCTCTTCTTGAAAATTGTTGAATTGGCAAAAACTCGGGAAGCATGAACTTTCCCTAGGCAACCGACAGCGATGTCAATAAAGGTGTATGTAGTATCAAATTCTCCTTGAAATATAATGGAATGCCACCATTTATGGTTGTAATAATCAGCATGGAATGATTATGATGCTTTAATTGGTGTATGTGTACTGTCCACAGCTCTTGAGCATTGTGGAAAGCCCTACTTCTATTCAAAAGTTTCCATAACGTTATCAAGATCTTCAACAGTAGGTATCTTTATGTACCTGGGTAGCACGACTTCAGCTATGATTGAACAAAGCACATCTACAATAACATAGATGCTCCGTTTTGATAAGTCAAAAAGATGGCCAACTAGTCTATAGTCTGAATTTGTAGCAAGCTCCACAAAGCAACAGCAGCTCATTTGCGTACACTTAATGCTTGCTGAAATTGAGCATCTTCTCTTGACACAGAAAAGAACAAGTTCTATGACTTATTCTAAAATTTTTATCTAGATTTCCTCTTCAAAAAAAACTTCCTTCAACTATATCTTATCAGCTTCCATGCCTCTATCTGCTCCAAAACGACCTTGCAACTGTTCTTGATCGGCACAACTAGGAAATTAGGCTTTGAAATATTATCTAAATTCTTCGTGTCCTCCGCCGTTCTTAAGTTTCTATTCGATTTATTCTTTTTCGGTACAATCCCCATTGTCTCCTCCTTTGTCTCACATACCTACACTTCAGAGCTTGGTAAACACACAGTGTCATTAACTTCAGCAAAAATAACTGCTTTGGAAAGCTGAGTCCAGCAATAAACTTTCTTCGTTGCCGCCTACCAGTTTGAAGATCGCCCATTTAATGCAAAGTGTATTCGTGACGTCACTTACCTGTAGTCAACCAAACTTTGCGTGTACATTGCACTATACTGTCAATATAGTGAAAACGAAAGTGGGTTGAACCTGGGTTTAGCCCGGGGTGAATTCACCACAGATTAAAAGCTGTAGTCTAAATAGGGCTTAGGTTTAATTGTATCCTATGAGTTCAAAAGTGACTAAACCCAATCCTTTGTCACTCCACATTTTTGCTAACAGACCGACAAATGCTGAAATATTTACGCCATCTAAAGCTGAATTCACAATGGACGTGTCACGGTCCGGCGCGTCATGACGCTCATCTTATATGGTTCGAGCCACGTGATTGCTATGCACACAAATAGCGTTTTTTGAGCTGTGCTTCACGAAGAGTCAAAGTTAAAAAAATTCAACTTTGACGTGTGTTGACGCTTCGCAATAATAGAAACTTTGATTGCATCAAAAGCTGTGAGCAAGGAGCTTTGATAGAAGCTGTGCATAAAATATCATGCATGTTTGCTACCAGAGTTGAAGTGAGTGCCATTTTACCGTTATGCTACCTACTGAAGCAAATTTTGACGAATGGCTTAAGATTTTGTAGCGCTGTGTTTGTTTTAAACTTTTGCGTTATGCTTCCTAAAATTCTACGACGGTTTGATTCAATTAAAAAGGAATAAAAAGACGAAGTTGTATGAGAGAGCACGTGAAAAAAGTATGTACAAATATGTTTAAGAAAATTTCAAACTTAGAGGAAAGTCATTGAAAGTAAATGCGCTTTACGAGTTGGTTCAGTTTGTTCGTTTGTGTTGGCATTCGAAATAGACAAAGTCTTGTTTCATAGCCCCTGCAAAGTCTTATTTCTTGAATCTACTTCTCTTGAAGCACTACAAGTTTTTCCCTTGGGAATACTATAATAGATTGTTAAAGAATCAAATTCTGTTTGCTCATCGAGAAATCAGCAAGGTGGTTGTAATAAGATAAGAGTTCCTTCCGCCTCTGGACAAAGACTGCACAACGTAAGGGCAACATGCACATCCTGTGAATGTAGGCCATTCTAAGATTGCTACAAACTGCATGCGTCATGACGCTTTCAATGTGAACAAGGCAAAAAAGGAAATGACACGAAACTTTTTGGCGCTAGGAGCTGCGCTGCATCCAGTGTGAACTTAAGTCCCTAAACTTAAAAGTACATCCAAAAACGTGCTCAAATTGGCTCACTATCTTGAAATATTGGGGAGTGTGACACCTCGATAACCCCCCCCCCCACCCCATCACCTAGACCACCTCCGTGATTCTGTAAGTGCATCATATCAGTCTCTAACGCTTCTAGATACGCTCAAGACAAGCGGAAGATTATAGATTCTGTGTTTGGCATTGGACTTCTGAAATAAACCATACATCTTTGTAACAAGCCTACTGGGGGTTCAACAGAGTTTTTATAGTATGTAAGAGAACATTTTGTTTTTTCTTGATGTAAATAACATTGCTTATAAGGATCAATGCCATGTCATATGCTTATGACAATAGATTAATCAAAAGAATGCAATGAGACTTTACTTCATCCATTACCAACACAAATATGACACAAAACACAGCTACACAGCCTTTGCAACATGTTATGAGAAGAAAGGTTGATACACATAACAATAACAAAACAACAAAACTACCTGTATTGTTAGTCCCATCACCGTCTCCTCCTGCCATAAAGAGAGAATATATGCTTAATATCTAAATATCAATTTTTAATTACAAAAATATTCTATAAATATTTATTTTGAACATTGTGGACAAGAATACTACACACTAAAATGCCCGAAAAAAGTATAACACAAACTACCTTTACACCTGGAACCAGTATTAACTCCTCCTTTCAAAAAAGAAAAAGCATGATATTAATTGACTGCAAAATATAAACTAAAATTATAGATATAGATAAAGGACAATCTCGATCTAAAATGCTCGGATATAACGTACTTTGAGATACAAAGCATTATAGTGGTGCATAAAAACCCTTACAAACATGCTCCGGATATATTGCACTCGGTTATTACATACATTCTGTTCTAACGTACTCTTTGTTTTATCACTCAAGACAAATCCCTCAATAGACAAATTCGGCTCTGTTGTTGTTCAAAAGTCACGTGACTTGAAATGGGTGTTGACATTCTGGTGATCGTGGTCTAATTTGCATGAACGTCGATCTCTGCAAGGAAAGTTTGTTTGTTTATCGAAATGCCGCACTTTTGTTGTGCTGGAGGATGTACCAATAGATCAGATGCCAACAAGAATATTTCCTTTCACAGTTTGCCATTAAATGACAAGAAGAGGCTAAATATTTGGATACCAAAGATGAAACGCGACCCAAAGTATTTCAGCATCACAAAGCACACAAAATCTGCTCCGTTCATTTTACCAAGAATGCTTTCATCGACTCACTTGAAAAGGTAAAACGTTTGAAATCAACTTCAGTTCCAAGCCGGTTCGAATGGACAACAGCAACGTGTGACGGTGAAGAAGATACAGTAGGAAGACCAGCCCTTGGAAGCTGTATCCACGATGATGAAGCTACAGACACTGTGTCTGAGGGAGAAGGAGACGTATTATTTCCTGGAGAGCCTAGACTGGTATATCACGAAAGACCTAGACCGTAAACTAAGGCTGTGATGATGAAGTGGGCAATTTTCCATGCACGCAAGCATTTTCTTTCAGTCAACTCATTTCAAAATGTGCAACAGCGAAAAAGCATGAGAAATTATTCACACATTTCACAGGGTTTAGCTCAGAGCAGGGTCTTTTGGAGACACTGAATTTTTTCTTGCAAAATTTAGACCGGAAAAGCTTGGTTTATTGGGGCACAAATGAAGCAAGTAATTGGCTACTTGGTATGGAAAGGATACTTAACGATGAGTAGGATGCTAATGATAGTATGGGCTTGGAATGTAGACCCAGAGAAAGAAAGATAGGCACCATCAACAACCACAAATTACCTGTTAAGGATGACTTTCTTTTAGTGATGTCGAAGTTGCGCATGGGAATATCAGATATAGACATGGCAGAACGTTTCAATCTTTCCCAAAGTACATTGTCAGGAATACTTATCACTTGGATCAATTACCTCTACATTGCCCTTGGCTCTACAAAAATCTGGGCAACTTGTGAAAAAATTTTTCAAAATGCCCCTAGAGATTTCCATCAAAAACACAGAAATAATATCATGATAATAGATGCTACAGAAATTAACATTCAAGTTCCAAGTTCCCTACAAAAGCAAAGTGAAACATAAAAACTATAAAGGTCACGCCACCCTTAAATGCCTTGTTGGTGTAGATCCCGGAGGTGGAGTGATGTTTGTATCACAGTTATATGGAGGTTCTATTAGTGATAAAGAGATAGTAAGGAGATCTGGATTTTTAGAAATTCTCAAGCAGAAGCTGCAAACCTGAGATCCTACCTGGAGGCACTATCATGGCAGACAAAGGTTTTGATATTAACAAAGAACTAAAAGAGCTTAGCCTTTGTCTAAATATTCCACCATATCTGAAGGAGAAAAATTTTTTCTCTGAGTCTGATGTTATTAGGACACAGACCATTGCTATGCACAGGATACATGTTGAGAGAGCCATATGCAAGATAAAGCGATTTCGCATCTTACACTCAGTTATCCCAATAGCAATGATGGGGACAATTAATCAAATTTGGACAGTGATATGCTTGTTGTCTAACTTTCAAAATCCAATCCTACCATAGTAGCTAAATAAGGGGCAGTGTGAAAGTATTCTGCTACAGAGCAATTATAAAATGCCGCAGAACAAATATCTTTTCAGAAATTTTTTAGAACAGACTGACACTACCTAGTCTGCAACAGATATATGATGTACTAAAGCTAAAGACAAAAAATTGTTTGAATTTTCATTTCATAGACATATGTGAAATAACAGCAACAATATGCTAATTTGCAGTTATCAAGTATCTTAGAAGGAACTAAAAAGGTGCAAGGAGTTTTTTGCAAAAGTGTTATTCCTCTGTTCGCTGTGTATGATACAACATTTAACATTATCCCTAACAACCATCTTATTATTTTAAGTCTTACCTGAGTGATTAATATTCTTGGTATTAAGTATTCTACACAATATTGAAAATAAAAGTTGCTGAGCTTTGGAAAGAGCTTTTTTCCCAATAGTCTTCATCAAATTCAATTCTTGCAACACACATCTCATTTGACTCAGAAAAAATACACAGAAATCACACCACTTGAGGCCACTGGGTGCCATTTGGCCTTGCACTTGCTCAAAATAACCACAAGCATGATTCCTCTTAAGCAGATATTTCTCTTCTTAGAATAACAGGTAGAAATCTGGATCTGCTAGTGCCTCCTCTATGGTCTTGGCATATTGCTTGAATGGACACTTGACTTCTAATAGACCATACTGTGGGCTGATACTAGGATTGAAGACTTTGCCATCAGGGCTGGCTCCAATATAAGGTTAGACAGGGTTAACAACAATCCCAGCAGCAAATACATAGATATGTTTTACCTGTCCTTGCATCCTACTGGCATAATTGCTCCTTGCAAGCTTTCCCTTTTATCTGCCATGAGCAATTGATATTACTTTGGAAAAATTTGGTGGAAAAAAATATTGGATAGCATTGCCTCAGATGGCTTTAGTATTCGCCGATTTATTTTCCGGAAGTTTGAAGCAGTTAGTCTTGTCTTGTGCTGCTTAACCCATTCGTTACAACCTCCTTGCAGCACAGTTCTGTTCTCAAGCTCCCATGCCTCAGCAACAATTATGCCTATTTTTCTATCTACCCAATCGTCCCATTCTTGGAACATCAGAATATTTTTATCAACAAATGTGCTTTCTGGTACACATGGAACATCAGGAAAATGAAGGTAAACACCTGAATTTTCTACCATTTGCACTGGTGGACACTGAAACCTTGTCTTTTTCCTCCCAAAGTCGAAAAGTTGATAGGAAAGGAATGAGTCTATAGGAAAATCACCTAACACTGTGTTAACTTGGATCGAGAGCTCTTGATAAGACAAAAGATATGAAAAGGGTGGAGGGTTTTCCAAACTTTTGAGATGTGAAACCTGCTTCATGATGCTGTCCGAGCTAAGAAGAGTTTTCCTTCCATATGTAGCTTCATACAATTTACACCTCGTTGAATTTCTCATTCGCTCCTCAGTGTTTTTGTCGGTGGCAGCATTTGCAAAATGAGTCCCCATCACAGGAAATGAAGAAATTTTAGTTGCCCTTGGTATATGCCATTTCTGCGGTCTGCTTGTGCAAGTACCGTCTAAGGGATGGATTTCAGTTCACTGCACGAATAGTCATTGAGTTGGAAAAGGAGTGCAAAGATATGATTGCAGTGGCCCATTACCGGCTTTACAGGAACAAGGCGCTTTCGTTACTTGTGCAGAACTGGCAGACAGTGCACAAACAAGTATTGTGTGTGGATCCTCATTTTTCTTCATTAATTGAAAACATAGAGCTCGAATAACTACATCAGAACGACTATCTTCGGCAACATTTATTGCGATCAATATGTCGTGAACGTAGGCCTCTTAAAAAAATTTCCAGCTCTTCGCTCCAGTGTCCCTTTTCCTCCAGTAGCCAGCCAGTCAGTCCAAGTTCTGGGAACAAACTTAGGGGCCCCTACAAGTGATTTCGTCCATCTATATTCACCATTTCTCCAACAAATACAACATTCAGCATAAGACTTGCAGCACGAACATCTCTTCGAAGTGGCCATCTTTGTTCGAGTTCATATGTAAACACCCAATTCAGATCAGGTGACATAAGAGTCGAATCTGTCTATTACACGTTACTTTGTACGTTTCCTTGGCGTCTTCTCTTTATGAGTCCGTTATACGTATCTGTAGGACTACAAAGGCTATGGTCCACTTTCTGTTAGTAGCTTCTATTGGCAAACAAGGGTGTGAGTGGTGGATGTGAAAACATATCTATGTGATATAGCTTGAAATAAATAGCTTTAGCAATCGCCACACATTAGTTCTTATGTTTACTACTTCAGTTCTAAGCCTTCGCAAAAACAAAACGGTGTGTCAAGCTACTTAATAAGTCAAAAGTGAAGAACCAATTGAAAACGATCTGCTCAACAAAGGTCAGAGCCTTCTTTAAATCTTGAAATAGCTAATCAAGAAAATTCTGACAAAAGGGCAATACTATTGATCTGTTTTAATTTCTCATATCTTCACATTTTATACAGAAGAAACTTATACGAGTCTTTACCTTAAGTCCTCAAAAAGATATCTCTTTCCCTTGGTTACAACACACTTCGGATACAGAGCACTAAATCAGCTGTTATCTTCAAGTATGTTAACTAACATCATTGAAGATAACAGTTGATTTTGTAAGTTATACCAGAAGTATGGTATAATTGGCGCTAACAGATATCAACCAGATTGCTATACTTTACGTTGTAGAGCATAGCAAATCTCCCTGTTAGCTTGTATTGAATTGAAATATTGGGCAAAACGATAAGCTTCAACTTAGCATAACAGCCAATATAAAGTGCAAGCAGGATTCATATGATCTCAAATACTATTCCACTCGCATTAAACATTGATGCTATTGGTAGACAACTAAACTTTTAATTTCTCTGATAAATAAAATCATAAACCAGATCAAAAAGAGCTTCATAGAGGTTAGAATTACTAGTTTTCAATTTAAGGCTCATGAGTTTCACGTATATCAAACGATTGAACAATAACCAAATTAAATACGACTCGAGAGTCACACTGGACATTTTCTATGTTGGGTCCTAGCTAGGATGGTTAACGAAACATGCTAATCTAGACTTAAATCACCAGCTCGCCTAATCTGCAAGCACGAACTTAAGTGACCATCAAATGCCAATAATACCAACACCTGCAGTTTGAAAACAACGCAGTGTTCTTTATAATGCCGTCATTAAACATGGTTCATAGCCAATGGACAAGTTAAATTTCCATGACTTTTCCTTTCTTGATTTTTCAAAGATTGATGGTCAAAGGCACCCTCTTTTTCCCTGACCATCACTTCTCATATTTACAACAATAGCTACAGAAAATGAAACCTTTTAGAAAATATATTAACTGATAGTTGCTATAGCACATTGAAAAGTGACGAAGTTCACATTTGTCAGCAATGAATGGAGACACCACATGTTGAAAAAGCATTATTGAGTTAATAAATGCTAAAAAACTCGCTTCTTTGGCATTTCCTTGATTTGGATATGTATTAATTCCTGACTATTCCAGTATTTCCTAGCATAATCTTGATTTTCCTGAACATGCTTCCTTGTCAAGGCTTCCCACGTCTTGCAGTTTCGCTATGAATCCCATTAAAATTCAATTTTGCAAAATATTCTGCCTATCTTTACTAAAAAGAGAGAAATCTGCTGCAAGCATATGAAACTGGCTGGTCTGTTTCTATTCAAAACAAAAAGATGGTAAAAACTTCAACTTTCTAAAGATAGTTCTTTGTCTGATACATAATGCAATTATTAGTTGAAAAACTGAAACGAGAGGAAAACAAATTCTTACCTATGCAGCATTTCACTCCAGATTCTTTTGCCTTAACTACTATTCCTAATAATATAGCAAAAACTAACACTACCCCTCCTACTATCCATATAATGTCAGTACTTGACAGCCTATTTGAAATTCTGGGAGAAGGTGTGCTAGATTG
Source organism: Cassiopea xamachana (assembly GCA_900291935.2). Lineage (NCBI taxonomy): Eukaryota > Metazoa > Cnidaria > Scyphozoa > Rhizostomeae > Cassiopeidae > Cassiopea > Cassiopea xamachana. The sequence continues at coordinate 8,005,724 of OLMO02000278.1, read as the reverse complement.
CGGTAAGTTTGTGCTGTATGGTAATATCGCTGATAACATAGTTAAAGATCTGCTTGACACTTTCACTACAACTGTATGAATAGACGGTCCTGTATATCTAGGTACTGGTTCAGTACGCATTTTTGTAGCTACATGTGTAGTCGCTTTTGTGCTCCATAATTCTCCTTGAGAATAAATAGTGCTATAACTCGTGGACAAAGTTCCTTGAGAGGACATTTCTCTAGTTTTCAGATTGGCAGTATGAAAACTATCTGCATTCATTGTAACCACTGGCCTTATGGTGGATGAGGATGTCTTTGAATTTCTCTCAGTTATCTGTGCTGTTGCGGTAGAGCTTTGTTGTGTGGTAGAGTTTGGTTGGGTACTTCTTAGTGGTAAACTCTTGACTTTTTCCTTGCACTCTCCATTTGAATCAGATCCACAGAACTAATTGTAAAAAATACTTATATAAGCACAAAAGTACAGTTATTTACAAACTTCATGAATAAAAAAATTACCTATCAAATAATTGACCTACTTCAAGTAACTTTCAGCGATTACTCATACACTAATTCTAAAACTATGTGGAAGGGAGAGAAATGATTTTACAGCCTATAATTTCAACGTTATTTTCATTTCAATTCAATTATTTAAGAAGGGTCCCCCTTCATCATAGGCCAGTTTTCAAGAGTCCTTCCATTGAAAACACTGCAATACAAAGTAAAAACAAAGCAATAATTGCAACAAGATATAATTTACAGTCTAAAATATATCAAATTCCATACGCGTTTCTAAGAAAATAATTCCCTGATTCTCCTAGATTTTCTGGGTAAAAATAATACCTTCACCCTGACTCAGGTTGCAAAAAGAACATTCTTTCCCTGACTATAATAAGGGTAGTAAACAAACATACTAACTTTAACGGGCCTAAAAGCCAGGCCTATAGATAGCTGAACTGGATGGGTGGGGAGAGCAGCTAAAAGCCCAGGTAAAAGCAGGATGTTTTGAATATTAAATTTCTGCACCAATGAATCTTAAAGCATTACGCTTTTTCCCAAAGGCATCGTATAAGAAAATGTAGTTTAAGGGCTTGCCCGCAGAAGGTTTTTTTGAGGTAATACTCTCTAGAAAGTTGGAAAACGCCCTTCCACAGAATAGAATGCATTTCTTCTCATCCTTGATCCAAGAAGGCTGAACGACAATGCTAGAAGCAAAATATCTCATCTCATGCCAGTGCACCGAGGAAGAGACAGTCTACTTCAGATATCTGGCATTGGATACACGGAATGGACTCAGGGAGCAAAATTTCCCTATAACCCAACAGGATCGCAACCTAACCATCATATCTGCAGTGGCCAGGCAAACCCAAGTATTAAAGAACTGGTTTCTAATGCTCTTACCAAATTGTAAATGGATATTCCTTTGACACTTGTTCTAAGATTGAAAAACTGGTTGACCTTTCATATTTTACAACGAAATTGCAGGAGTATTCTAGAAGTTTCCTATGTGTTCTCTAGGAATTTGCCCGGGAGAACCTGATCAATCTTTCATGCTAATCACTTCTGCAAGATTAGCTGTTACAAACAATATGACCTATTGCAATAGAAGGTTGAATCAGCAAAGTAGACCAGAAGTAGAAAACGCCTAGCTGCCAAGTAGTTGGGTACATACACAATCATAGTGGAAGAAATTTGGGCTGAGAGCTTGTTCCAAAACAAAACAAATTAGGAGTATACTCTCCAAACCAATGGAAAATGCCCCTTTACAGAATAAGGAAAAAGTTCTTTTCCAATTGAGTGGAGTCGACTGCATTTTTAAAAAAATCGACTTTCATGAGCTTGCATGAGTTTTTACATTTTCCAGGAGTAATACATGAAGTAAACTAAATTCCCGGAGTTTCCAGGAGTAGTAGCTATCCTTAAAAAAGGCTAAATTTGTCACAAAGTGAAGTGAGTATCGCTATATGCCAAATATCTGTGTAGTAGATTCCCTCGAATCTAGAAAGCGTTAAAATCAATTGTTAAATTATTGCAATACAAAGTGATGACTTCTATATACAACCTTCGTGGATTATTGGGGGACAATTCCACCCTGCCCAGTGTATATGGACCTGTAAACGCATACCACAAGATAAAAGAATTTTGTTGATGTTAGGCATGACACAGAACACAAAATGTAAAGCAGAGCAAGGAAACATATTAAAAGTTTGATGTCCTACAATAATACTCTTGAAGAAATAGATCTTGTGGAAACTCGCATAATTTCTTCAAAATCCTTTCATGACTTTCGCTGACCTTTTTGCTTTCTAGAAAAATATTCCCTGATATTCCTTGACTCTCTCTCTCTGACCCACCCACATTTTTATACTTTAATCTCTGACTTTCCAGACCGTATGAACCCTGTATAACTTAACGCAAAAACTGAAACGAAAAGGCAGCTTCTTTTCCCAATACCCAATTCCTGAATAGCTTTTTTAAATTGCTGTAATGAGAATGCCAAATTGCCATCAATAGTGAGGCTCCTCCAAATTTTGGAACTACTAAAAGAGAAAGCGTTTTTCCTTATACATTGCTTGCATATAGTGCCTTTCTATGGGGAACCAAAAAAAGCTGGGGTGGCAAAAATAGAGTTTTGATAAGTCTTGAGCAGTCTAATCACCCAGATATGCGTAGCAGGGTAATAAAGCTCTCACTTTTAAACAACTAAGCTCATTGGATGAATGGAGGCAAAAGCCAACCTCATCCAACGAACTTAGTTCTCTAAAAGCCAAACTAAGTGATTTAGTGTACGATTACTGTAGCACCCCAGTCAACCTAGGAGATTTAAATATGCATAAAGAACACTTTCAGGCTATAAAATCCTTAAGTTGCAATGAACATATCCCTATCACAATACCTGATAAAGGATCTGGGGTCGTCATTTTAAACAAAAGTGATTACATCAAAAAGATGGGCAGTATTCTTGACGATAAAACCAAGTTTTTGAACATGGGCGGTGTAGACTTGCATGATAATAAGGCCAAGAGCAGATGTTGCAAAAACGTTTCTTAGACTTAGTACACCAAAACATCCTTGGCTCGTGATGTTTATGATAGGGTTTGACTTCAATGTTTGACCCACAGGCTCACAACGACCGCGAATGTATGGCTTGCCCAAAACACATAAAGAAAACATCCCACTTAGGTTGATTTTTGCTTATGCTTGGTTCTTCCCAACACGAGCTTGCTAAATGGTTAGCAGAAATTTTGGCACTGGTCCTAAAATTATACTCCTTACATTGCGTAAAAGATTTCTGTACGTTTGCCAACTTTATCCACAACTGTAATCTTAAACCTGTCAAATCATTTCTATGCTCTTTTGACATCAGCAGTCTGTTCAAAAACGTCCCATTGGATGAAACCATAGAGATTTGTGCTGATGCTTTGCAACGACGTCCCCTTGGTTGCCCGCCATTCCCTGAGGATACATTCAGGGAATTGATGCTAATTTCTACACGTGGACTTGAATTTAGTTTCAACCAGATGTATAATCAGTTAGACGGAGCGGCAATGTGAATTCCCTTGGGTCCGGCATTAGCAAACATCTTTGTTGGCTTTCATGAAAGTAGACTTTTTGACAACACCGCAAAACCACGTGTCTACTTTCGATAAGTGGACGATAGTTTTGTCATCTTTGGTTCCGAGCTGGATTGTGACCACTTTCAAGAAAAACTGAATTTGCTACATCCAGCTCTAAAATTCACAGTTAGAAAAAGAGCAAAACAACTCCTTGCATTTTCTAGATGTTTTGGTAGAGAAAGAGGGCACTGGATTTCTTACCAGCTTTACAGGAAACCAACGTTTACTGGGCAATACATTCGTTAGAATTCCTTTAGCCCAAAGACAAGAAGGATTAGCATTATTAAAACTTTAGTTCACAGGGCACTTATGATTTGCGCTAAAACTAAATTAGGCTCAGAGCTCGACCAAATAAACCATCTGCTCATCGTAACTGATATCCAGCAGACCTTCTACTTTCTTGCATCGACCAAACATTAGCCAAATTTGCAGCAGAAAAGACATTTAGTCCAGAAAATTGCCCGGTATACCTAAAATTGCCCTGGATTGATTACGTTTCATCAAAGTTTTAAAATCAAATTAGTAAAGCCATTGCATCTTGTTCTATGTTGTGAAGCCCCGTGTGGTTTACAACACTAGAGTTATGCTAACTGTTATATCGGAGGGCTATGTTCAGAGAATGGACATGCTTCGCGTTCAGCTTACAACAACAATTAAATTCCAAAACAGTATGACATGTAAATATAAAAAGCAACAGCAACACCAGTGATAATAATAATAATAATAATAATAATAAAGTAAACAGAGTCCATGTAAACAGTCTGAATTTACTATACTACCATCTGCTAAAAAAGATTGCGTTCATACCACTCAAAAAAGCTGTGTAGTTTATGAATTTTCGTGCCGATGTGAAGCTCGGTACGTAGGACGCACTACGCAGAGACTAGCAGACAGAATAAAACATATCTCACGAGCATCAGGAAGAAAAGTAATACCGCAAGAGAACAGCCACCTAGTATATGTAAAAACAATAAGTCTAATATTACTTGTGAGTCGGCCAAAGGATACAACTAATTGCAATCCAGAATGCGCCAAAACATATACAGACGACGATTTTCGGATGATTGGACAAGCATTATCGTCTTTTCATATTAGTATTTTGGAATCTGTTTATATCAAGACGCAAAACCCAGTCTTGTGTACAAGAAAAGAGTTCATTTTCTCATTGGGGCTCTTCAAGTAAACAATTGTTTATAGGTCCTAATTGGCTACTCTAGGGGCCAATTGGAAGCATCTTATCATATGTAACCGCATCTGGATATATATTTCGGTTAACCTTTAGGTCACTATCCGACGTTTTCATACTCTGATGAGTGTCGGATGAAAAAAGCTTGTAAGAAAGCATTTTGAGGGGGTGGTGAAAGTTTCAAATTCTTCTTGATGATTTGACATGGAATGTCTCATTTCTGTGTATTCGAGATAAAATAATGCTTCTAGTTTGGCATTTGCACAATCGACTTTCAAGCATAGGATTTGTTACAATGTTAATGTCTTCATCATTTAATTTTGTGCGATTGCAAGGACATGCATCGGCACACGCATAGGGCCAATTATGCGTGCGATTGCTCGCACACATGAGCCAGGTATTTGATCGTTGAAAAGATTTTTAAAGTTTTTCCGAAGCTGGGTAATACCTAATTCTTTCAAAATAGCATCCTTTGTCTTCACATCTGTGATGTGTTAGTAACTACCGTTTGGCAGATTTGCCGAAATTGTTTTTAAAATAACCTAGCTGTTTCACTTTGTTCAAATTGCGCTAGAAACCAAGCAGGCGTTGCTTCCCATTTTTGCGAGCGTGATTGTTATCTGTCATGGTTCACTCGGTTCTTTACTGGTTCCTCGCATTTCATTGGAAGCATGGCTCCTCGTCTCACATATAAGCAGTTCATAACTCATTTTATTTGCATTTTTAGAAAGTAGTTGTTTCAAAATGTAATAAGAATACTTTGATTCTTTAAAAATGCATCATGACATTAAAAGCGTTAGAAATTCTCAAATTTCTATGGCATTCTATCGAAATTCTATTCCTAGTGAGCTAATTTGTATGAGAAACAAGAAGCTTACTTATACTAAGCTCTAAAAGAATAGCAAAATCGATTTGTTATTTCAGCTGCCATTGTAGTTTCGCATAGCACAGAAGAATTTGTTGAGCAAATGTAATGGATGTCTTGCTATCAATTATTTAACTATCTGTCATGCAAGTCCAGGTGAAACTTCTGTACTGGAACATGTGTTGTGGCTCAGCCTACCGTCTACGCTGTTTTCGGGGCTATCCATGACAATTCTTGCTCTTCCTAAAAGAACACTTTCTGTAACTGCTAAAAAAGCATAACAATTCTTGTACTACATCGGTTCACTTCATGTACGGGAGCAGTGCAGACGCCTAACAGCAACACTTTCTGTTACGGATCCATAGCGAGGAAAAATCTAGGCCTTGCTTGGCCTTTGTGCGGGATGGAGGTTTCAGTTATTGCCCATAATTTGTCATACAGTTCGAATTATACTTCTACCATATGGATTTCACACAGAATACGTGCGCAAAATGAATGGGTTGAAGTTCAATTTCTTCACATTCTGGCATTATGCTTTCCTAATCACAGCACAGTAATGTTATTTGAGTTGAAAGCAGATTCTAACAGTTTCAATGCACAATAAAAATGTTCCTAATTGATTAAAAAAAAGGTGATCTGCTACAGTGTAGATGGGATGGCTATCTGGTACAAAATCTTCTCAGGAGCATTGTGAATGCAACACCTTCTGTTCCGGTACAGAAGTTGGACCAGTACAGTGTATACGGGGTCTAAGTTCCAAAATTATAGCCAAAACGACCCATTTCATAAATGAAGCGCAAAGTCAATTGAAGTAGGCCTACAGTTTTGTTAAGGACATTATGAAGATCAATATCAACATGCAATATGAGTAGCTATCTCCAGGGCTTGTCATAAGCAAAGTATAGCCTGTCTGGTAATTAGCACACGCAAATGATTTTGTGCGTGCGATCGCACTGGTAAAACACATTTTACATACGCACGCGAAGACAGTATTCAACAAGCGCGCTCTCTCAAAGAAAAATAGAACTTACTACAGTTTCATTGATAAACGCAAAGCACTTCATCGTCAGACCATATACTTTTCTTGCAATTCATAAATAAATTATGATTGTTCAACATCTTAGTGTGT
>OLMO02000278.1:7986107-7998849 GCA_900291935.2 Cassiopea xamachana | reverse complement strand
AAAAAAAAAAAAAAAAAATGCTAAGAAACGAAGGTTGAAAAAGGATGCAGTTCCCTCTACATTTCATTGGATAAGAGAGGAATCAAAACAAGAAGAAACGAAAGAGGTAATACTTAAGCCCTCGTATAGCGTAAGATCTGGTGAGCTCGACAGAAGCATTGTTATAGGAAAGTTAGGCAAAAGTAGGTTAGATATTGAAGAAGCAACTGATTCAGCTTCAGAAGGAGGAGGTAAAGTCGTTGGAAGGCCAGAACTAGTTCCAAGAAGAACAGAAACTTCCTGGGGAGATCTTCACGCCACCCGGCACGGTGACACGGAAAGGAACACTTCGAATTGCCATATATGCATGGATTTTCTGTACACCAATTGCTAAGCAAGTGCACAAAAACAAGGAAGGAGCAGAAATTTTTTTGCACATTTTTGCGGCTTTAATTCTTATCAGGAGTTTCGTGACAACTTAGAGTTTTTTCTACCTGATTTGAATACCAAGTACCTTCTCTACTAGGGAACCAAAGAAGCAAATTCACGTAAAATGGACACTGCAAAGTTGTTCCAGGACAGGGACCCAGATGATAGTGATGAAGCGTGTAGTGATGAAGAATCTAGCATATTTTAACTTATGGAAGTGAAAAATGGACAATGAAGAAAAGGCAAAGAAAGCGAATAGATGCTTTTGAGCTGCTGCGTTGGCGCCGGGTACTTAGAATATCATGAACAGCGAAGAAAACTACCAAGTCAGTGGTAAAAGAAATTAAGCCAAAGATGACGCTCGAAGTACCATTCAAGGCAAAGATTGCAGTATTTCAGTCACATCATCAGGAAGCACAACAGCATACAAAAGAACATCATGCTTGGCAAGTCAGAAGGGAAAAGATGATGTGGAAAGCAGAGGAGTAGATGGCTGGACGGAGTGACAGAACTGATGGGTGAAAGTCTTAGGAAGCTGTGTCAGAAAACCTTGAATAGACGGAGGTGGAGAGATGATGTCCAGAGAGTCACCAGAAGTCGTGCACGACTTGACAGCACTTAGAGAGAGGCCATATGGTGGATTTTCAGAAAGGTCATAAACTTTTCCATCAGGAGTTGCTCCTACAAATGGGAATTCAGGATTTACAGAAATATCTGCATCAAAACAGTAAAGCCTGAAGCTTTTTCTTAACTTTACTAGAATAAATTGATCTTGCCACTTTCTCGTTTTCCTTCCCATGTGTTATACTCTTTACATTTGGGAAGTTCTTGTTGCAAAAGATATTTTTAGCATGGCTTCAGAGCGTTTCTGTTGCCTAAGAAGAACTGTCCCAAAGTTTGGTGCTATTATTCTCTTTGTGTGTTCTGACAGCCACAATTCACTCTCCCCTTGAAGAACTGTGGATTTTTTAAGAACATATGCTTCACTTGCCTGGATAATAATCTCCTTTTCAAAAAAAGATAGCAAATGAAAAGGGATTATATTTCTGTCAAATTCTTGCAAACTTTCTGGCAGAACAGGCATGTCTGGAAATCCTTTGCATTTTGGAGAACTGATCTGAGGAATTTCATGGTTGAAAATAAATTTAGTTCTCGGTCTGCCAAAATCTCGAAGCTGGTGGGTTAGGCAAGACCCTAATGGTACATCTCCAAATACTGTAGTTATTGTAACTGAAGGCTCTAGGAAATCTAAAAGATATGAAAATGGAGGTCTTTTCTCCACAGCTTTAAGATAACCTGCACCTTTTCTCATTTTTGCATTATTCATTATGTGTTGAACATTAAAAGATCTTGGATTATACAACTTACAATGAACAGGTTCTCTTTTTCTTGTTTCTGATTCCTTATCTGTTGTGGATTGGGCAAAATGGGTGGCCATTACTGGCGTGGGCCAAACAGAGGATGCTCTAGGGATATGCTAGCTTTGTGGTTGGCTAGTGCAGGTTAGGTCACTCGGAAATTCGGTTATTTGAGAGCAAGAATAGTCATTCAATGAAAACAGTAAAGCAAAAATGTGATTGCATTGACCACCACTGTCATAAGAACTGATACAGTTTTGCCAACCTTTACCTATGAATCTGAGAAACATAAAATGTGGCTCTACATTCAATTACAACAACCTATAACATTTCACTTTTACAAAGAAATTGCCAGTGTCGGTCACAGGGGCTGAGGTCACAAATACATCATTTATGTCGCTCTCTTTAAAAGCATTCCAGCTCTTGCCTATGCAGCTTTTCTTGCTCTTTCCAACCAAGAGGCCCAAGTTGTTGAGAGAAATGCTGGAAGGTCCTTTAGTGATTTCTTCCAGTCCAAATTTGGTATCTTTGTCCAACAAGTGCAGCAATTTACATGCGACTTGCAGCATTTGCATCTTTCAGTGCAGGGAGCCATTTTGACACTAATGTAAATACCCATTCCAGGTCACGTGATTAGCTAGCTGATTTAGTCTAGTGGGATCATTCACAGATGCAATTTTATTCGCACTTGTGTGGGCACATGCGTGTGCAATCGCTCATGCTACACAAAAGGCCTGCATTTCGCATATTTCAATTATGAAAAAAGAGAGGTCTTCTCCCATATCCACAGGCAAAGCCATCCTTTCACTGCTGCTAAATCACATTGCCATCAAGTTTTGGAAATTTAGATGAGAGAAAGACACATGCAGGGGTGCATACAGAGCAAAACCTGGCCGTCTTATCATATAATTAAATGGCGCACCCTTCTATGACCAGGCCTTTTTATTGTAAAATTGTTTGGGAGACATACAGGGTGGCCAACCAAATTTTGCAAAGGCATTCCTGGAGTTTCGAGGAGTTTCCAACGTGTTTTCCAGGAGTATTTGGAAGAACCTGATACTAGTAATATGTTTCATAAAAGTTGTTGATTTATTTCAATTGAGCATAGAATCAGCAAAGTACAGCAGTAATGGAAGCTGCCTGGCTGCCAAGGTCTCGGGTGAATAAGTAGGTGCAGTGGAAGAAAATGAAGTCTGGGAGCTTGCCCCCAGAAAAAACTTTTCAGAAGTACGCTCTTTAAAAACATTGCAAAAACACCCATTATAACATTGTTTTGCATTGGTTCCTACAAACATCACCTATTGTAAAGTGAACATGGAAATAATACAGTAGATGACAAATAGAAACAATCTAGCAGTGGCGGCCTCACTAAAACAACTTGAAAGTGCCCCCTTTACCAACAACCACAGAGCTAATCAATAATTGCTTAACAGTCACTATGAGAACCATGGCTGAAAAAAACATTATTGACTATTTCATGTAACAGTACAAAAATGGAAGCACCTGAATAACTTACCTATGGGTAAAAACTAACTTATCCTCTAAATGCATGCAAAATTATAAAATGCAGTAGCTATAAGTTAAGGACAGTATTCATGCAGAAGAGGGAGGGTTATGAACATGTGAGCGGAGTGAGGAAAAAATTTTTGAGGATAGACCTTCCAGAATATCAGACAATGCTCTTTTGGAAAGTATGACAAACATGATGTCCATCACTGCTCTCTAGTTAGAAAAGGAATGCCAGGCCACCACCACAACCTAGCTGTCAAGGAGTTAGGTTTTTGTGCTAGTCAAGGCAAGGAAACTGAAGGCTGGAGGCTTGAGCCAAAACATTTTTCCAAAGTATACTCTCTAAAATACCAGAAAGCACCAATTTGCAGAATACAACAAAAACTGTGTTCCAATGGAGTGGGTTATTAACAGGGGTTTCAAGGCTCCAAAATGGGGATGGGCAATTCTGATGACTTAGGGGTCCATTCAACATCAGACATTCATTTAGCAGTGAATTAGGGTGCCCTATGTGCATTCCATGTAAAACATATGATGCTGGAGGTTCATTTATGGGCCTTTGGATCATTCCATATCAACTGATCCAAAAAAAATTGACTTTGTCACCCAATGCCTCAGAGTTCGCAGAAATTTAGTATAAAGAGAGAAGTTTTCATGCTGAGTCCATTGAACTAATTTTTTTGAAAACTTTGAGCACCTATAATTTGATGTGTACAAGTGCTATTGATACTCTTGCAATATATCATCTGAAAGCGGTTGCTGAAGAGATTTTAGTCACAAAATATCTTCATGTTTTTTTCTTCTTCTGAATTAATTAATGTTGAAGCTCAGGGGTGCTGGGGCAGTGGTGAAAAATGAGGGCAACTGTCCTTCCTGCCCAAGTGAAAGAAGGGCAAGGGGTCAAGAACGCCTTTATCAGTAAATGGGGTTTTTTTTTGAAAACATTATACCAGAGAATAGCTCAAAGTACACTCCTTCAGTCAAAATATCACAATGATTCTATCTATTGCACACCACTGTTATAGTGAAGTAGTAATGTGGCTGCAACCACAGAAGGTATGGTCATTAAAAGGCATTGCCTAGTGCCCCACATAATAAAGCTGTCCCATTCCCTTTATTTGCCTCTGGCATGCCTGTTGAAATATGTTCTTGCAAGTGTAATATAGTTCTCTATGTTTGGTATAAGATGGCGCCTGTGTTTTAAACATTCTGGAAGTGTTATTTTAAATATGAACTGGCTTAAATACAAAGAGAGGTTACAACTTTAGATCTATTATAAACCATATTTTAAATATGCATCAAAAATTGCAACCTCAATAATGTATAGAACCAAATACCTCAGATTCAAATGGCCATCTTTATTGTTTTTGAGGACTACATACTCTCAGGTGTCCAATAAACATCCCCCAATCATTAATTCTTTGATTTTATTCCAACCCCCCAGACCTTATTAGGATCCCCATTTCTTAATTTTAAAGACATTGACTTTTTTATGAACTCCTTGCTTCATTTCCTCTCTTTGTTAGTACTATTTACACTCAATTTTCATGGCAAAATAGCGTGCTTTTGTATACATTTTAGTTTTGTGCTTTATGACAACCTGCTTTTGTTCTTTCTACCACTTTACAATCATTCTATGCTGTTTCTCTTATTCTGACCCCCCACTTATTAAATTTCAGAATTCTTTCCAACACCCTGTTTATTAGGACCCCCTTTTTCTTTGGGAATTGAAAGTATGTGATATTTTTAACAGTTTTTCACATAGTTTTTCCATACTTAAAGCAATAGTGATGACTCACTTTCAATTTCAACTCAGTCAGCACTATTTTACAGCATGTTGTTCTCAGTCATAGCCCATTCTGTCATAAGCAAAACAGTAAGTTACATATATCTTCTCATAAACAAGTTATCCTATTGTAGTAGCCTTGGTTTCAAGCTATGCTATCAGAGGAATTTCCTGCCAAATTTCATTGCAATATGGCTCCAAACACTGAAGTTATAGAGTTCAATGTTGTTGCAAACAATGAGAATGTGTGAAGATGGCTGCTGAAGAAACTTTTAAAAAGGCAAAACGCAAAAAGATATTTGTGACTAAAATCTCTTTAATAAGAGCTTTCATATTATATATGAAACATGTCAAAAGGACCTGAACACATCAAGTTATTAGCATTCAAAAGCTGGATCAAGCACAACTGATTTTGTGAACAGCTTTTGTCTTTACCCCCCACCCCATTCTGGGGGTAAGCAAATAGATTTTTTTATTTTCTCCCAATATACAGTTAAATCATACATATTTTCTACCTATTTTCAAAATTTCTTTATAATCACATAAGTAAAATGAGAATACTGTGAATTTGAAGTTTGGTAATAACTTTATGCCATTTGTTCCACTTTGTTGACCACAAAAACATGCCATTTTGTATGGCCCATAACTTCATGAAACCTAGTCCAATTTAAAGAAATAAAGTTTGCAGAAATCAGGAGGAAAAGTGCTCTCTGTGCATTGCTTTCAAGTAACATCTAAAACACTGGGTGACATAGTGTGGATCAGTTGACATGGAATGACCCCTTTGTATTTTTGCCAGGGGAATTTTAAATAAAAAAGTAATTGGAATAGGAATACTGCCAATCAGGGAAAGACAGAGCAAAAGGGAAGCACATTTGGACTTACTGTAGCCATTGATGAGTTGGATAACTGGGACACAATTACTATGAGGCTGTAACCTTAGAAAGGCTTGGCAGACATGCAAGAATGGGTAAAAGGAAATTGGGAGTTTGGAGGCTTGTCCCCAGACAAATGCTGTTGAGAAAATGCCCTGTAAAATGTGGCAAAACACCCATTTGTAAAATAGAATATATACTTTCATCATGGATCTTTACATGGAGTGGAAAAAACTGGTCCCTCAATGCCCCTGGCTGTTGAGCTATGAAATTTCAACTGTATTTCAAAAAAATGGCTTCCAGGAGTATTCCAGGAGATTCAAAATTTTTCAGGAGGTAAATTTCATTCCAGGAATTTCCAGCATTGGCCAAACTCAACATACTTTGAATTAACTACTAAAGTAAAACATCAATAGAACTTTGATTGTGTTCCTTTCATTTCATGCAAAAATGCACAATTGACAATCAAGAATAAATAAAAAGCATGACATAACATTACAGAACTCATTGAGTAATATGGGACCTCAAAATTTGAAGCGTTTTTTCATCAACTGAAATTTGCAGCCTGTGCATTTGCAGTGATTGCACAAGTGTGAAAAGTGCAAAAGGCTTTGGCAATGTAATAAAACTCAAAATATACTCTAATGGATTGCTGTGTTTCCTTGCACACTTTCATGTAACATAAGTTCTTTTCTGCACTTTGTTCAATATGAGTTGAATGAAATATAATACATGGTATAAAAGCACTACAAAACTTTGAATGAAAAATGTGGGACAACGTGCTTATCATAGAGCAAGTATGCCAGAATGCAGGTTGGACAAGAAAGTGCATGCAAATCCTGTGGGATGCGGGGCACTTCATGGGCCCATAAATCATTACATGCTCCAGATGCATTACCCACTTGGTATGCCCAAGTGGTTAAGATGCAACGCTGCAAATCCAATGAGTCAAAAGCTCAACTGGTTTGAATCAACCCAGTGGTTGGAATCATTAACCAAAAGTCAGCAGCCCACTCAGCTGTCCATCCTCTTGTACGTTAGTAAATGAGTACTCAGATAAAATCTAGGGGCACATGCCTGGTATTGCAAGCCCCAAATCAGCTGTATAGCTGCCCCAAAACCTCAGTCAACAACCAACCAACTAACTACCCGAGATAGTACTCCTAGCATGCAAAACAGCACATTGGTGTTGCAACACCGACAACAGAATAGTAAAGTGGCCATGTCCTGCATCAAAAGTACTTTTGATGATTCCTCAAAGTAATTCTGGACTAAATGGTGGATTTTGATGAGGTTTGTGAGGGGCTCAGCCTTCAACTTGGGGTATTATGGCATGTTCATGGAGTGTTATCAAGGTGTTTATCCTGTTCTTGAAGTTTCCACCTTGTTAGAAATAGTATACATCTATCCATATCTAACATATATAGCAGACATGAATAGATTGAATAGATTTGTTAAAACTGTATCATAAACCATAGCCTACTGTTCTAAAAAACTTCTCTTGTAATACTGAATATAAATTTCCTCTGCAGGAATGAAAACATAACATACCTTTCTGGTAGTACTATTCTTGCAGCCATCTTCTTTCATATCACCTTCCATACACTTACAACATTTTTGACACCTGACATGTTTTAGATAAAAATCTTCTATACATGTATCGCCACAAATTCTCCCATGCCGAGGATCACAGTCTTGTGCTACTATAAATCCAAAGCACAGAGTACACAAGATGCACTTTTCATAACTATACTCATAAGCCGGCAGTTCTTTATAAAAGCCAGGTTTACAAACTCTGCATTCTCTGGGCATTGCATAATATTCTTTTTTAGTATAACTTTTCCAACATTCGTGCATGGGTTCCCTGCCAGCAGGGCATTTGTAGCATTCCTCTTCTACAGTTTTGATACCATCAGTTATGTAATATACATCTTTTGCATTTATGAATAATATCTAAAACAGATGCACATGATACATGCAAAACAATGATACTAGAAGCTAAACTAACAAGCAACATTTTCTAATTGGCATTCCTGACACAAACACACACACACACACACATACACTCAAATAAAATATGCAGACAAATTTAGACTATGCATAGTTCATAGGTTTCCATAATTAGCCTTTAGATTTAAATATTCTCTCTGTAATATCAACCAATACTGGGTGCATACTAGTCTGAGAAAGTGAGATATCCATAGGAGTATTCCTACAACAATAAAAGCAAGGCAAGAGTCATGTTTCACACATCTTCAAAACTATAGTCTCTTTTGCTGGCCCCTTGAGTCCCATTATATTAAAAGTATGCTGTTCTAGGCTAAAATATAGAGCAGGTGGTGTCCCAATAATAAATTGGCATGACATAATGTCATAGTATTTTCAGTTTCCAATACTTACAACTCTGTATAATAAATCATCCCTAGTATGATGTTACAGCAAGTAATTCATATATGTAATTAAGATGCTTCTATAAAAATCCCTCTTGATTGTCACTGCTACATTCTCTTATCAATAAGAAACTTAAACCTACCAATAGAACTTTCAATATATAATAAACTCCAGATAATTTGGCATTGGATAAAGAGGATTTTGGATAATCTGGATTTCTCCATACTCTACAAAATTTTATTTAGAAAGTTGTACTGTTTATTTGGCATTTTGTGAGAAGTGCTTATCTGGATTCTCTGTCAAATATTGAGTCCCAAAAGGCTTGAAATCATAAAAATATGAAATCAATATCACAAAAAACCTTGATTCTGAGAGGGAGGAGACAGAAAGCATCATAACTAGAAGATTTGTCCATAAATATTTCACTAGTGCAGTCTATTTGATAAAGGGCCATTGGGTTGTCCAAGAAGGAAGCGGATCAAAGGAGTTAATAAAGAATTGGAAAAAGGGAGAACATCAAGTAGAAAAGTTGATGAGGGTAAGATCTACTAGAGAAGAGGGTAGTTGAGAAACATGGTAAAGGATTCACCAGCTAACAGATGAAAATCTAACAAGTGAATTGGTGGGAAAGGTGAGAAAGTTGTTTCTGTGGGAAATGTATTTTGAAGTAATTCATTAAAGTTACATGTTCCTTGTTTCAAATCACTTTATGACAATTGACAAAGTTAGCAAGAAAATATTGCTGCAACTCAAAGAATATGTCTCAGCATGATTAGTTTCAACCTGTGTTTGCAATATTTCAATCCCTACTTCATTCTATGTTTCAAAAATTGACCCCTCCTTCTACTTGCAAAATTCCCCTTAATCCAGAAATTTCCTGTAATCCTGATTGATCCAAATTCCAGTTTTGCTTCATTCAAATGCAAGAAGGTATTACACCTTTGAATTAAGCATCTTTCAGTCACATACAACAATATTTTCATTTTCATTTAACCTTACCTAACCACAACATCCATTCAGCTATACTTGATATGCGAAGAAAACTAAATTACAATATTACTAAAAGAAATTAAACTACTATAGAAACAACACAGTATATAAAATAAACAACTACAACACAAAGTACATGTATACAGTACATACATGTACATGTATGTTAGTGGTGATCTTCCATGGACTTTTAAAAGCAATTTCAGAAGGTTACTAAAAACTTGGCACAAGCTCCCTATTTGTGATACTTCAAAAAGCTGGTACCAACCAAATGCTTCAGGTTCCTCAACCTTAATATGTGTCAGAACTTCACTAGCATAGTTTAGAAGTGCACCTCATACCTGAAATAGTTTAGCTACTCCAACAAACTGTACAACAGTAGAGAAATGTGAATCCAGGGGAAGCCATGGCACCATGCACCCCTCCAAACATTAACATTTCCTATTGCAAACAATTGTGCTAGGAAACTTCCCAAATGAAAGAGAATAAATGAATCAGGTCTCTCTAGATCCACCCCTGTTGTTAGACATACCTTGGGCAGGTGTGCAAGCCCATAGGACATAACTTGGGCAGGTGCAGGCCTGTGTTTCAGGGGTAGCTAAGATGTACCAGAGGAATCGCGTGGTACAAAATCTGAGAGCTTATTTTAAACTTCATATTATCACAATCAAATGGACAATGTGTGATCAATCTTTTCCTGTACACAGGAAAAGATTGATCTTTCTATTGTGTCATAAAGACGAAGGTTGAGCTGAACCAAAATTTCAGGAGATCTCTCCTTATCAATAAATATAAAGTAACAATAAAAAGTTGCAAAAAATTCCCAAGGTTGGCAAAAAGCTGCCATCCTGTAGTCCATGACTACGGTCCTGCAGCTGTGCAGAATTCTGTACCGCAAATATCTTCACACGCAATATTATTGGGTGTTGGACTCACTTATGAAATTTAATCAGTTACATCCTCTTCTTGTATGTCCTTAGATTTGCTGCTGAAGAATTATGCTGAAGAATTACTGAGTCAATGGACACACCTTTTTCGGAGAATTTTATTTGGGGACCAAGTCAACCCCAAATCGCCATGTTACATGAAACTGGTAGAAATGATAAACTGACTCCAGATGACATGTAAAAGTTTGGCACAGCCTAATTATTAGTGAGTAAGCCCAAATTAATGGAATTTTGCACATCCTTCACTTAATTTTAGTTCTGTAAAAGTAAAGAAACAAGAAGCAATGAACGAACTAACACTCACATATCCATTATTGAGCACCATCAGCACAAACAATAGAAGACTGCGATTTAACTTAAAAATCTGTCCTTCCATAACTTACTACGAATATTAAATAGACACACTTTGCAAATACTTTTCTGATTTAATGATGATGTTACTGGAGTGTGTATGATACTCTCTATTCTGTGGACCCCTAGACATAAATTATCACCTATACATAAATTATCATAACTAAGTGCATGAATAATGAATAATGCAGCAGAGCCAAAGTCGCACAGTCTTAACATAGCTCTGCTATTGTTCATACTCTATACTGAGTGGTTTTTGAGATAAAGCCAAGCGTTTGACTTTATCATTTCATGGACTAACGGTTTCCAACCGGTTTCCTAAAGCTAGAACACTCATTCTACAAGGCTATCTACTTTTCATATCTATTAACTACGATTTTTATTCAAAGCTAGTGCTTTCAAAAACTCTACCCTATGTGAGCAACTTTTTAGTCTCTGATCAAAAAAAGGCCTCTTCAGGTTTTTTTGTTCAGCCTGTGATAATAACTAACATCAAACATCAAAGTATCATAAATAATGGGGTTAAAATTTGGAACAGTATACCTTTTGACATAAGGCAATTAGAAAATAAGCACACTTTTTCAAAGCATTATAAATCATGGCTTCTAATAAACAGTGCTTGATTGGTTAATGTTCATAGTTCTTGATAGCTTGTACTTAAGATTAATTAAAATCCTTCTCAAATATTATTTCTTTTGGCATTCGTATTTTGTTTCTTTTATTTAATTCATTAAATTTTTTCATCTTATTTTTAGATTGGTCTTCATATTGAGTAATAAACTAGCTTAAATCTTGAATTTCAAAATCGATTCCGTTACTTTATTCATTACAGCTTTACTTTAATATTTTTCTGACATTAGTTTAATACTAGATCTTTTGGCTATTTTTCTTCTGTTCTTGTTATACATGCTTTTTTCATATAAGAAACCATCTATAAAGGCTCAATTGGTTTAATTTGGAAAATCATTATTTATTTCTATAACATTTTAAACGATTTCTTAGATATGTTTACCATCATTTTTACTTGATGAGCCTGGGAAATGTTTTTTTTATGAAGAAAACGTGTTATTAAATTGAGTAAAGGGCATTTAGCTCGATAGCTCTTCTGAGTTCTTTCCAAGCGTCCTAAACTTACCTAATTATTTTTAATTTTTATCACTCATTTGTAATTAAAAGTTTGAATTTTATATATGAAATGAAATGAAATGAGACGTACGGTTGAGATAATTTAATTCTGATTTCATTTGTTTAGAGAACACCTATCAGCAGGCGTGGGCAAACTTTTCAGAGCAAGGGCCACATTCACAGATCCTAAGTTTTAAAGGGCCGCACATATGATGACCACTGATTTCTACTTATGAAAAATCCCTGATCCATGTCTGATTTTTCTTGAAAATGCAGGCCTTTGGACAACTGAATGATAACTGTAGATGTATAAATCCAATTCAGAGCTCGAAAGCCCCATACATGTTGCAGATCTTTGGTGATTGCTTAAATCTCATATGGGAAACATTCTTTCCATAGCCTTTGTGTTCCAGAAAAAGTTTTCGAGGTAACGCCCTCTAGAACGTCGGAAAACGCCCATTTGCAGTATAGCATGTATTGGTTTTATCATTGATATTCATGCTGAGAGGGAGAGGCTGATCCTTCAACCTGATTTCATCGTATTTTGAAGATTTAGAATGAAAAGGTGAAGACTAGGTCAAGCTTTCTATTTTGAATGGAAGCTAACATTACAAACAACTCTCACGCTAGTACATCAAGAAATAGACAGTCTACAGCATATTTAGGCTACCTGAACTCCACTCAGGATGTAAAAGTAACATTTTCCCTAATAGGGCCGTCATCTACGCACAATCTTTGCGGTGAGAAAGCAAAGCCAAGAATCGAAATTCCTGTAAAAACTCGCTCCAATTCTGAACAGTTATTGGCGGGCCGCAAAAAATTACTTGGAGGGCTGCATGCGGCCTGGGGGCCGTAGTTTGCCCACCCCTGCCTATGAGTGAGCGTGTCAAAAACTCTGGACGAAAATTAGTTGTCATTTTCTTTGAAAATTGAACAGGTGAAAATGGCACAGAACTAAGGACTGGGGTACAGAACAGCGACCTTCCATCAGGTAAATCTCAA
>OLMO02000278.1:7962367-7983639 GCA_900291935.2 Cassiopea xamachana | reverse complement strand
GTGATTTATTTGTACATGTTTTGGATGCAAAGCAGCATTTTTTGGATGGATTGAATTAGACTTTGTGATTGGAATTGTTTCTTTGGGATTTTTTGAGAAGTTGTGGCAAACTAAATACAGACTGGGCAGAATTTTCTTCAGTGGTTTTTACCAATAGATTCAGAATTTGGCCAGGAATAAGGACAGTTATTTATTCATTAGAAATGAAGCAGCTCTCACAACCTCATTTTGATGCAGGTGGATGCAATTTTTTGAAATGCATTGCAATAAGTCACTTGGCTTACAATTTCTATTTGTGGACTGGAAACCTGTTATATAAACATTGACTCAAAAGTTCATTTTAATTTCATTACTATGTTTTAAGCAGAAGAGTGTTCATTTATTTTGGAATTCTTGTAAGCCTGTTATACAAACATCTACTCAAATGTTCATTTTAATTTCATTACTGCCTTCTAAGTGGGTGTTTAATGGAGGGGGCTCAGCCCCCCCCCACTATGGACCATCTTCTACAACCCAATGTTACTTTTCTCCTTCTTTTTAATATAGCATAGAATGAAAATTGTTCCCAGACCACTACTTTTAAGCGTTAAGAGTGTTCTTTTATCTTGAAATTCTTGTTATTAGTGAAAATCTTTGTTTGAAAAGCATAAATTGTTGGCTGTGTTTACATTTGCAAGGATAAGGTCCTTTCAGGAGATTTGTTAGCTTGGCGAAGATTTTGTTGAATGCCTAAGCTAAACAGTGTGCATTAAGAAGCCATTCAGAGATGAAACTAGCAATATTTATTTCACTTTGGAGAATATAAGAAAATGTATTGGTAACATGTAGTTACGTTCAAAGGATCTTCTTATGGGCCTAGAAATCTTTCCACCAAACTTGGGCCAGGGCGACTCCTTTTGACAAACAGCTTAAGGTTTAAAATCATATAAATTTATGCATATTGTAAAATAGCACTTTAGAAATGAAAGTTTTATCTCTTATTATACATAGGTTGGTTATGTCCTGCTCCATGACAGGCCTACTTACTGGCGAAGAGTTGTTTTTCTTTAGAGAACGCAACTTTCTCTTTGACATTCAGTGATTATCACAGCTAAATCCATCATAAAAGACTTCAAGTGTGAAGCTGTCACACGATCTCCGAAATACGTGCACGAAATTTATGAAAACAGTTCGAGAAAGCAAGGAAGACTGCTACGAAGCACTCTCCACTGTGACTTCTTGCAGTTTTCTTGCCAACGTGTTGGTACCATTTTGATTTTCCATAGTCATTACGCGTCACGTGACTAAGCACGCATTCTAGTCCTTCTAGTTCTATGGCTAAGATGTACCAGAGGAATCACGTGGTACAAAATCTGAGAGCTTATTTTAAACTTCATATTATCACAATCAAATGGACAATGTGTGATCAATCTTTTCCTGTACACAGGAAAAGACTGATCTTTCTAGTGTGTCATAAAGACCAAGGTTGAGCTGAACCAAAATTTCAGGAGATCTCTCCTTATCTACAAATATAAAGTAACAATAAAAAGTTGCAAAAAATTCCCAAGGTTGGCAAAAAGCTGCCATCCTGTAGTCCATGACTACGGTCCTGCAGGTGTGCAGAATTCTGTACCGCAAATATCTTCACACGCAATATTATTGGGTGTTGGACTCACTTATGAAATTTAATCAGTTACATCCCCTTCTTGTATGTCCTTAGATTTGCTGCTGAAGAATTATGCTGAAGAATTACTGAGTCAATGGACACACCTTTTTTGGAGAATTTTAGTCGGGGACCAAGTCAACCCCAAATCGCCATGTTACATGAAACTGGTAGAAATAATAAACTGACTCCAGATGACATGTAAAAGTGTGGCACAGCCTAATTATTAGTGAGTAAGCCCAAATTAATGGAATTCTGCACATCCTTCACTTAATTTTAGTTCTGTAAAAGTAAAGAAACAAGAAGCAATGAACGAACTAACACTCACATATCCATTATTGAGCACCATCAGCACAAACAATAGAAGACTGCGATTTAACTTAAAAATCTGTCCTTCCATAACTTACTACTTGTTGGGGAGATGAGATTGATTTGTTCAAAAACAGTTTGTGCTCAACGTTTTACATCGTAAACGCATGCGCACAAGCGGCTTTTTTGGTAGGTGACGTAATGCTACTTACGATGGCTATTAAAAAGGTCAAACGGAATGGCGGGAAACCAGCAGTGCAAAATCTAGTTTATGTTTCCAACATAAACGTTATGTTTATGTTATGTTTATGTTTAGTTTATGAAGCAACATCGTGCGTGAAGAAACAAAAATCGTTCTGCGCGTGCGTTTACGATGTAAGAATTGTTCAATATGATTGGTCGAACAACAGATCGCAAGCTTTGTTTAAAACAATAGACCATCGCTCTCGTCTCCCCAACAACTACGAATATTAAATAGACACACTTTGCAAATACTTTTCTGATTTAATGATGATCTTACTTGAGTGTGTATGGACCCCTAGACATAAATTATCACCTAGACATAAATTATCATAACTAAGTACATGAATAATGAATAATGCAGCAGAGCCAAAGTCGCAAAGTCTTAACATAGCTCTGCTATTGTTCATACTCTATACTGAGTGGTTTTTGAGATAAAGCCAAGCGTTTGACTTCATCATTTCATGGACTAACTGTTTCCAACCGGTTTCCTAAAGCTAGAACACTCATTCTACAAGCCTATCTACTTTTCATGTCTATTAACTACGATTTTTATTCAAAGCTAATGCTTTCAAAAACTCTACCCTATGTGAGCAACTTTTTAATCTCTGTTCAAAAAAATGCCTCTTCAGGTTTTTTTGTTCAGCCTGTGATAAGAACTAAAATCAAACATCAAAGTATCATAAATAATGGGGATAAAATTTGGACCAGTATACCTTTTGACATAAGGCAATTAGAAAATAAACACACTTTTTCAAAGCATTATAAATCATGGCTTCTAATAAACAGTGCTTGATTGGTTAATGTTCATAGTTCTTGATAGCTTGTACTTAAGATTAATTAAAATCCCTCTCAAATATTATTTCTTTTGGCATTCATATTTTTGTTTCTTTTATTTAATTCATTTAATTCATCTTAATTTTATATTGATCTTCATTTTGAGTAATAAACTAGCTTAAATCTTGAATTTCAAAATCGATTCTGTTACTTTATTAATTACAGCTTTAGTTTAATACTCTTCTGACATTAGTTTAATATAGATCTTTTGGCTATTGTTGTTCTGTTCTTGTTATACATGCTATTTTCATATAAAAAACCATCTATAAAGGCTCAATTGGTTTAATTTGGAAAATCACTATTCATTTCTATAACATTTTAAACGATTTCTTTAGATATGTTTACCATAATTTTTACTTGATGAGCCTGGGAAAGGTTTTTTTATGAAGAAAACGTTTTATTAAATTGAGTAAAGGGCATTTAGCTCGATAGCTCTTCTGAGTTCTTTCCAAGTGTCCTAAACTTACCTAATTATTTTTTATTTTTATCACTAATTTGTAATTAAAAGTTTGAATTTTATATATGAAATGAAATGAAATGAACTAAAATGAAATGAAATGAAACGTACGGTTGAGATAATTTAATTCTGATTTCATTTGTTTAGAGAACACCTATCAGCAGGCGTGGGCAAACTTTTCAGAGCAAGGGCCACATTCACAGATTCTAAGTTTTAAAGGGCTGCACATATGATGACCACTGATGTCAACCTATGAAAAATCCCTGATCTATGTCTGATTTTTCTTGAAAATGCAGGCCCTTGGACAACTGAATGATAAATGTAGATGTATAAATCCAATTCAGAGCTCGAAAGCCCCTTACATGTTGCAGATCTTTGGTGATTGCTTAAACCTCATATGGGAAACATTCTTTCCATAGCCATTGTGTTTCAGAAAAAGTTTTCGAGGTAACGCCCTCTAGAACGTCGGAAAACGCCCATTTCCAGTATAGCATGTATAGGCTTTATCATTGATATTCATGCTGAGAAGGAGCGGCTAATCCTTCAACCTGATTTCATCGTATTTTGAAGATTTAGAACGAAAAGGTAAAGACTAGGTCAAGCTTTCTATTTTGAATGGAAGCTAACATTACAAACAACTCTCACGCTAGTGCACCAAGAAATAGACAGTCTACAGCATATTTAGGCTACCTGAACTCCACCCAGGATGTAAAAGTAACATTTTCCCTAATAGGGCCGTCATCTACGCACAATCTTTGCAGTGAGAAAGCAAAGCCAAGATTCGAAATTCCTGCAAAAACTCGCTCCAATTCTGAAAAGTTATTGGTGGGCCGCAAAAAATTACTTGGAGGACTGCATGCGGCCTGCGGGCCGTAGTTTGCCCACCCCTGCCTATGAGTGAGCTTGTAAAAAACTCTGGACGAAAATTAGTTGTCTTTTTCTTTGAAAATTGAACAGGTGAAAATGGCACAGAACTAAGGACTGGGGTACAGAACAGCGACCTTCCATCAGGTAAATCTCAANAATTACAGTTCATATAATTCGACAGGTAAAGGATAAGTTCACGAGAAGGTGATGAAGAATAATGACGTTTGAGAAAGCAAATTGTATCGTACAACTTATATAGTTGAATTCATACATCACATGAGTGGGGTATACAATTGTCTAGCAAGTAAATTTTGCCCCCAATTTTTATTTTCACTTAATCAGAATGATGCTTCTTGGCGTATAGAGCTACTTATATGCCAATTGAGGGCCGCGGGGGAGGGTGCTCCCAATATGTTAAAAAATGCCGGAAAGTTAGTCAAAAGTTGGTCATGCTGCGAGAGAAATGGCCACTACATTTTCTGTGGTACTTCTTTACTAACATTAGTTGATCAAAAAGTGAAGACGCCCCCTCTCCTACATTGTCAAGTGCTTCGACACATGTCTATATAATTTTGCACTTACAATTACAATTGGCATACAATACAAATCATTTTAAATAGCTCATCTGACATATAAATTTCCATTCTACAACTCATGTACTTTACTGTCTTTACATATCTNTCCTCCCAATAAACTGTTTTGGATTTACTTGACTTTCCACATAATCTACCTGTCGCTTGTTCATAGGTTTCCTGATATTTTCCTTTGAAGAAATGAGTTAACTGTTCTGGGAATATTACCCGCTCAATGAATTGGCTCATACACATACCCCAAGTTCTGGAAATTCGAAATTCCAATTTTCAATGTGGAGAAAAGCTTCTCGTCTTCATTTGGTACTGTTCTGCAGAAAATCTTTTGTACTATGCGTAGTAACTTATACACAGTGCTATGCAGTGAGTGTCTTATTAAAGAAAATTCTTCATTTTCTTGCAAATAGCGAAACCTTGGAAGGCGCAATGCTATTACTGCAGATAGCCGTTCTATTGTTACCTGTCGGGAAACTCCGCGGGCGCACGCTTATTGTAGCATTGCATGCTGTATATTGTTACATCAGCACTATAGCCACAATTATGCATTTATTTAGCTTAGCTTAAAAGTACAATATCGTAGCATCCCGTGAGGGCAAAGTGCATCGATTTAAATAGTACGAGTTAGTATTCTATGATAGTGATTGAGAAAGGCAGAAATTCGGAGTTCTTTCTTCGTTGTGTTTTCTGACCGATTCGATCCTGAGAACTAGCGAAATCTAATGTCACTGTGGTGATATTCCCGAAATTACCGCCAACAGTTCCTTCAAAGGCCGCCGCTGAAGATCATTAATATGGGCACACAGCTTACCTGCCTCTCTCGCACAAAAGGCTTTGAACTCTTTCCAAATCATATCATCACTGTTGTTAGAGGATTCATCTGAAGAGCTGCTATCCAAGGAGGCATCTGAATTACTACGTATTCTCATCCTATCTTTGTCCTTCAGAAAGGTGGAAAGTGATGTAAACGACCTCTCGTTGTGTGTAGGCATATTCTCTAAAATTGCAATTCGCGTGAGTTTGCATTTCACATCATCCCATAGGGTCCTGCTGCCTTTCGTAGGTCTTTCTATGTTACATATGGCACCCTTCATTGCATGGTGTGCAATCCAACAGCAAAATTTTGGGTAAAGCTCTTCCTTTATAGCAAAATCCATTGAAAGTAGTAGTGAATAGGAAAAATTGCATGTATACAGTCCACTACTAATGTTATCTTTTTGAACTGGTATGTTGCAACATTTATGCAAAGGCAAAAAGTACCATTTCCTTTCATTACTTCTCCCGGAATATTTTGTCAACTTGGCAAGTAGTAATGACATGGAACGCATTAGAGCATTGTTTGCGGCAGCATTTGGCAAAGAGTCGTAATGTATAATGATGCTAGTATTGGGGTATAGAGCAAGGACACTCCAATGATCCCGTGACTCTTGATGGCAAGGAATAATTACGATTTCAGAACTTAAGATCTCGTCGCAACTTCTAATGACCTCATTTAAGAAGTAGCTTTTTTCTTCTTCCCTATGAGATCCGTTTGCAAGTAGTTGGATAAGACATACACCCTCCTTCTTTGATCTATCTCCTCTTGTGCAATTCCAAGCAAGAAACATTATATTACATCACAATTAAGCTTCTCCTTCCCAGCCAGTCTTTTCAGATCTTCATTACATAACACGTTGGATTTTATTGATTGTAGCCCAAACCAAAAGTTTTCAATACTGCACACAACTTCCTGCGATAACTCGTTTAAAAAGTACGGAAGGGTACTTTCAATGCTTGCTGTGCCGTTGTTGGTTACGTAGAATGAAAGCCTTGTACTCTTTTGCAGGCGCTCTGATCTTAGAAATCTATCGCTAGAGCCCTGAATTAGCTTTGCATCGTTACATTTCACAGCCTCATTTTTGCTATTGAATACGCAGCAATCATAATGCCTACTAATTGTAGTTGGTCCATGATGACTGATGGTTGCAGCCAGGCTGAACTTTGAATTGCCTTCAGATGTGTTGCCTGCTACTAAGTTCTCCAACTGCAAAGTTATATCTATATGAATTAAGGACTCGTTGTTTTCTTCTTTCTCGTTGGTCCTCTCCGTTAACAGGATCAATACCTCTGGCATAGTTAAGAAAAATTATCTGTGCCATATCATCTGCTCATTTCCACATTTACAGTTTACTGTGTTTTGAGTATCATTGATAGTGCACCATTCCCATAATAGTGACTGTATAGAGATGGTGTTCTTTTCCCAAAGTGGTAGCACCAAATGAAGGCAGATATTTGAAGCTATAGATGATACAATTTTTGCATACATGCTGCAGTCAGAGATATGTATCGTTTTTGAATCGAACTTGGAGTAGTCAGTTAGGCAATTGTTGGATATCTCTTTCAAAATCAAATTTAGGAAATCAGCGGCGTCATCTTGCATACATAGTTGCTTCTGGTCCCTTTTATAATGTAGAGATGTAGAGAAATCAGAGCCCGCATTTTGTGGCTTACAGCGAGAGCTCCTTTGACAGTATTGCCATGATCTGTTTGCTCTACGTGCAACTGCTTACGTATTTTAGTTAGGTGTTTATATATCGCTATTGGGCACTGAATCTCACTTGGCAAGTAGTTGGCAACAGCTGAACCGCAAAACACTTGTAATACCGAATTCGACCAACAGTTATTATAAGGGGTTCATGATACCCCTGTCTGGAAAGAACTTTTGAACATTATCGAAAGTAAGGGGGGAATTACGCACCATTAAATAAGTAAAGCTGTCTACAACCTGCTTATTTTTGCAAGGAAGCCTATTCCAAATCCTGTGTCACATAAAGCCCAGATTTTTATTCCAACTTTTTTTGGCTTTTTGGGCATGTATTGTAGAAAGCTGATTCTGGCCTTTGTTTCTATCATTTGCTCATCTATACTTAATGCTTGCTTTGGGTAGTAATGCTTGGCAAATTGTTGATTGAGCATATATGGCAAAGTCCCTAATTTGAACAGCTTGTTATATTCTTTCTCAGTTCTTGGCAACTGTTTTGAATTGTCTGCAAGGTGGAGATACCTCAAGATCACCTTGAAACGATTCCTAGTCATAATCGATGCAAACCATGGCATTCTCAATATGCCTGATGTCCAGTAATCATTTATTGCAGGAAGTTTTGCAATTCCCATTACAATGATAATCCCAAAAATGCCATTAATTCTTCCCTTGATGTTTTGAATCCTAAGGCACACCTTTCTTTAAGCACGTTTGATGATAAAATAAGTTTGTTTGCTTCAAAATTTCATCTAAGATACTAAAATGAAAAAACAGTAAGAAATGCTGCAATACTTGTTTGGCAGAAGTGGCCTCATGGCTAGTGTCCACAAACTCACTAAATTGACCGTTTGCATTAGAATTGTTGTATGGCTCTGTAACATATTCCCAGTTTGGATAACTATCTGTCTTACCCATAGTTGACAAAGATATCTCTTTTTTACCATCAACTTTAGCTTTGCTTAGATTATCATTTGCAGGTGTCACTTGAAGCTTGCTTAGCCTATCTCCATAAAACTGCCTTGAACCAATGCCACTACCTTTTAGCAAAGTGCAGGTACTACTCAACATCTGTGGACACTCTTCTTTGGGTGGCCTTTGCTCACAGACTTCTGCATTACTGTGCTCAAGACCATCTGTCGCATATAAGCCAATGAACTTTTGTTACAGTTATAGAACATTTTTAATGGAAAATACGTCTAGAATGTAATATATAAAAGTATGAGGCCCCAATAAGAAGCTACCCCTCCTAAAGCAGCCGTTCTAAAATCTTGTACACTTTCCCAGCCTAGCCATTTAAAGAGTGCAGTCAGTCAACATGGACAAATGATCAGCTGATTTGAAGTTTTCTGTCAAAATGGCAGTCCTTTGGCCTACATTCAAAGTAATATTCGCAATGATCGCTAGTACATAGCACACAGAGGCAAAAATTGCATGCAAATAGAAAGCATATTATAAAGGATAAAATGGTAGATGAAAATGAAAAACCTTACATCATTCATCAATAAGCTCTCTTTGTAACATGGGGCAGCAATAATTGGAAAGTTGGTATCAACGAGCCCTTCATTACTTTCATAAAATCTTCTGCATCTACCAAGCTATCATCATCAAAACAGTCATCAAAATCATCACTTTCATCATTCGAGTTCAATATCTAATCAATAGCTTCTTTTGCAGTTAAACGTTTCACTCTGTTCTTACACGACAACAATCTTGAAGTAGAAAGCTTCTCAGCCTTGTTTAAACCGACCAATCGACTTCCAGTTTACGGTTAGTTTGCTGTAAACGCCTAAGTTTTCCCTTGTTTATTTATACCTGCTACGGGGAACAGAAGCTCAATAAAGCCAGAAAAACTGTGTTTTCTAAAGCTAGAACACTCATTCTACAAGGCTATCTACTTTTTATGTCTATTAACTATGATTTTTATTCAAACCTAGTGCCTTCTAAAACTCTACACTATTTGAGCAACTTTTTAGTCTCTGACCAAAAACAGTGACCTTCATCAGACAAATCTCCACGTACAGTTGAGATAATTTAATTCTGATTTCATTTGTTTAGAGAACACCTATGAGTGAGTGTGTAAAAACTCTTGACGAAAATTAGTTGTTGAAAATGGCACAGAATTAAGGACTGGGGTACAGAACAGCGACTTTCCATCAGGTGAATCTCAAATTTCAGTTGATATAATTCAACTTTGATTTCATTTGTTTAGAGAACACCTATGTGTAAGTGTGGAGAAAACTCTTGACGGGAAGTTGATGGCGTTTTTATATGGAAAATCAACAGCTGAAAGTAGCGCATCTCTACAGGTGCGCAAAAAGTAGGGTGACGAGGGAATTCAAAATAACAACTTTCCATCAGGCAAATCTCCACGTACAGTTGAGATAATTTAATTATGATTTCATTTGTTTAGAGAACACCTATGACCAAGTCTCCATTAGACATTTCCTCATGGCAATGCATGAGAGGGAATACCGAAGAAATAGGGGAAAGACAACAAATCCACGTTTAGTTATGATGGACTTTAATTGGGTTATTATTCTTGCATGCTTAAATGAGTTCTGTGGTTGTGGGCTGGATGAATATCTTAATAGAACATATCGAATTGTGACTGACACAGCTACAAAGGAAGACATAGGGAAGACTATTGTACACATATGTCTAGCGCATGTTATGAACATGAATCGAAGAGAGTGCAGAAAATTATTTGAAAAAGATATCTGCTGTAAATCGAAAGTGCACTTTTGCATGCGATTTCTTGCCTGTCTTGTGAATACTAGGACTTTAGGTGAGTCTGTGGAACTAATGTGGAGTGCCTACTTCCTCATGAACAGTAAGTATACAAACAAAGTAAGTTCCACAGCTCTTCACCAGATTGAGAAGAAAGTAAACACTCTAAACTTGGATTGGAAGGAGGAGGATGATTACATGACGTGCACTTAGGATTCCACGTACCGCATATCCGTCGTAAGATATGATTTCTCCTTCGCGTAATGACGCGAGAAAAGGAGAGGTCAGTGAAGCTTTTGCCTTTCTAGTTCTTCAAAGTCGATTAAGACCGGTTGAGGGATGTCACAAGCCCAAGAATTGCAACAAGAGAGAGCACTCTTTGCTCAAGTCATACAGACATTTAAAAGAATAGCTACATGAAAACTAACGAAGAGTTCACATTCTACCCTCAACATCCATGATGCCTGTGTTCTCCCATTTGGTCAACTTGTTCTTCCTTTCGACATCTAACTTCAACTCTAACCCTCAACTCTCTCCATCAACTCTCTACTATATAGCTATATAGCTATAGAGTATGTGACAGGAACAGCTATTTCTACTTCTTATAAATTTGAATGATGAGAGAAACTATATTCTGTGCTGGAAAGGGGCATTTTTGATGTTCTAGAGGGTGTAGCCCTGAAAAATGTGTGTGGGGCTAGCCCCAGATCCCTGTTTACCCGTATCTCTTCCCAAGTCTTACTTATACTTCACGGTTACTGTCATTATGAAACAGCATGAAATGCTCCACTTGTACCACAATACGTAGTCTGGAGTTGTCCCTATCAAGAATGCTCTCATTGAAATTTTCATTTTGGTAAAATTTCATACATCAAAGGAAATGGCTAGTTACGCTCCTGTCTGCTCTAATATTAGTTTGCTTTATGATCAAAGTAAGACACCAACAAAGATTTGAATAAGATCCTTCGATTTTGAGATACAGTTACATTTTCGATATTTAAGAATAATATAAGAATAAGTTAAGGATCAAAACCGAAAAAATTTGAGAATATTGAAGCTCAGCAGATATTGGGTATCTCATAAAAAAGTGTAGTTTTTTCAAAAGTTTGTGGGTGTGTCGTTAGACTTGACGTCTAAACATCTTTCATGAAAACGAGACTGCTTGTCGCTCTTTCGTTCAACACCAACCTTCGACTCTGATCGGGGCAGTGCAGTTCACCAGCGTATCATCTTTAGAGTGAAAAGAACGTAGAGCAAAATGTCGTCCAGGGAACCAGCATTAGAGCAAATATCTGAGTTTGCGTTCAAGAAAGGGGTAAGCTGAGATTTTGAATTTAGCATCTGCACCACTACGTTTTCATTGTTTACTTTGTGTAGGCCTTGACTTTCGGTGTAACAAATAGCAAGTCACGCTTTGAAGTATCTATCTTAATTTGTCAATATTACAATCCTTCTATTGCCTCCATGCTATATATTTGTCAACAGCAAGATTTTTGAATTGGAATAAATATTTGGGTGGCCACTACTCCTGTAAACTTAAAGAAGCTCTTAGAAACATCCTGGAATGCAATTTACCTTCTGGAAAATACCCCTGAAAAAAATAAAACAGCTCCTCGTACACTCATTAAAGTCAGTTTGTTGAAACATAGTTGGCATGTGATAGCCCAAGTACCCACTTCAATAGAGCACGACGTTTTCCTGATCTCCAAAGCAGTACCTTTTGGTGGAGCGGAACCCCAATAATGTATACCAGTGGCTCGCGGAACCCTTGTTCATATATCTGCACAGGAGAGTTAGAACATGCTGTCGATGGTAGCAACTGCAACATTTCTGGCGGAGCCCCTGGAATGTACTGCCGGAACCCGAGGGTTCCGGGGAACCCCAGTTAAAATCCACTTCTCCAAAGTGACGCTTTTCTGTTGCTTAGGGAGTATGCGCCTAGATGTTTTTCTGAAGCTATGCAGTTAGACTCAAATTTCATAGTATGATTTGATTTTTTATTTGGAACACTTATGTGTATGTAGACCAATGGTTGGATGATATTTCTCCAAACCTTATGATGATATAGCGTTTACGTCACTATGTAAAATCAGTGCAAATAACAATGACGCTGCATATTTTTGAAACGTCCGCTATTTTGATAGAATCTGCTATTCAAACAATAGATTCCGGTGGTGCTCTTTTGCGTTATCAGAATGCCTACTGAGGCTTTATGGGACCACAACTTTTTCATAAAAGTTGATAGTCAACCAGAAAGTTATACTCTTTTCTAGGTCTGAAAAACAGGGAAATTAGTCATAGATTCTAAGGACCTTTTCATATGAGGTGGGATATCCCACCTGAGTGGGATATCCCTCTCACACGAGATCTTGCTTGCAATGCTAATCCTATATAGTAAAATGATTTCCTTCATATGAGAGGTGGGCCAGCCCATTGAGATGAGGTCCCACTTATTAACCAGTAGGATTCCATTCAAATGAGATAAATATTTGTCATATGAACACAATCCAGTGGGCTGCAGTTTGAATATGGAAAAATTTGCAAGCTGGGACATGTCACTTGAGTTAAATATCAGCATTAAATTGATTTCAGCCAGTGGCTTAAGTAAACAAGTCTCAAAAGTATTCATATCTAGCTAAAACATTTAGTCCAATGACGGGGAGTGTCAGTTCTAAGTGATATACAATCATACATTTGAGGGCAAGGCCCATTAGACCATTCTGTATTGCTAGCATTGAATTATATAATGGAAGCAGTTTTGGAAAAATCTCAGAATTGTAGTAAATGGGGGTGGGGTGAGGTCAAACAATAACAAAAATGTTATATTATATTCTATTTAGAAAATGGAGTAGTTTCTTGCCAAAAAGGTATAGCAAAGTGGAATTGCAAATCTCAGAGAATGATGTAATGCTAAACAATAGACTGTAGATTAATACAATATGTATGATCAGTATTTTTGTCATGACTGTTTTTCTTGCACACAAGAGATCCTTCTCTAAGCACAGCCTTGGGTGGCAGCTTACTTATAGGGTTTTTGCTACTCCTTACATCTCCTTAGATTTAATTTAAATTTTTGAGGGTGTTTAAAACTTCCTTACATTTGTGCATGTTGTAAAAGACTCCTTAAGAGCCCTTTATTTCTTATCTATTCTTGGGAGAAAGGATGGTCAGTTTCAGCTCTTTTAGAGAACTGATTTGCGTTTAATCAAGGAAAGACACGAAATACACCCTAGAAATTAGTTTTGTTTCTTAGCAACTCCTTATAGTAGTGGACCTGAGAAACCATTGAGTGTTTGTTAGAGAGATTCATTGTTGTTCTATGGATGTGTGCAGAACATATTTTGGCTTGACTGTAGACATAGCACTTGGATACTACACTACTAGTATTGATGCTGTACTGATAATTATTAAGTAAAAAAGATAAAAGAAAGAGGAGCTGAGGAATGTAATTTAAAAGAATTAAGTATGTAGGTGCAAGTTGTAACTTGAGGTTGATTTTGTGTTGATGTGAGGCAGAACGTGCCCTTTTCCCCAAAACCTAAAAATTTGCTTACATGTTGTGTCCATTTTAGTCATTGTGTGTCATTTATCTGTCAAGTCAGTGGCTCCAAATAATCTCAGAATGTTTTCAAAATTATTACATCTATGTTTTATTTGTCTCCAACCCCTCTCCCTGAGACTTAGTGACGGGGCAGCTAGGTCATTCCATGTCAACTGATCCACGCCATGTCACCTGAAATCTTAGATTTTGTGTAAAGTCAATGTATAATGAGAACGTTTCATCCTGTTTCCTGCAAACTTCATTGTTTCAAAATTCAACTAGATTTCATGAAGTTATGGACCATACAAAATGGCATGTTTTTGTGGTCAACAAAATGGAACAAATTGCATACATTCATTACAAAACTTCAAGTTCACAGTATTCTAATTATAAATTTTGAAAATAGGTTATTTTATGTATGGTTTACCATTTTTTGGGAGAAAGTATAAAAATCTATGTAGTAACCCCCAGAATGGGGGGTAAAAAGAAAAGTTGTTCTCAAAATCAGTCATGTGTGAACCAGCTTTTGAATGCTAATAACTTGATGTGTACAGGTCCTTTTTGCATGTGTCATATAATATGTGAAAGCTCTTATTAAAGAGATTTTAGTCACAGAATATCTTTATGTTTTTTGCCTTTTTTCAATTTTCTTCACCACCCATCTTCACAAAAAGTCTCATCGCTCATGACAATATTGAACTCTACAACTTCAGTGTTTGGAACCATATTACAATGAAATTTGGCAGGAAATTCTTATGATAGCATAGCCTGAAACCAAGACTACTGCAAAAGGATATTTTGTTTATGAAAAGATAAATATAACTTAATTTTTTGCGTATGACAAAATAGGCAAAATTAAAAACATCATACAGTAAAATAGTGCAATGACTGAGTTGAAATTGAAACGGAGTCATCACTATTACTTTGTTGAATGGTAAAACTATATGAAAATCTGTTGAATATGTAACATAATCTCAATTTCCAAATAAACAGTGGGTTCTAATAAATGGGGGTTGGAAAAATTCTGAATTTTATTAAATGGGGGAGGTCAGAGTTAGAGAATTAGCATAAAATGATTGTAAAGTGATAGAAAGAACAAAAACAGGTTTTCCTGAAGCACAAAGCTAAAATATATACAGAAGCATGCTATTTTGCCATGAAAATTTGGCTTAAATAGACTGGCAAAGAGAGCAAATAAATGAGGTGTTCATAAAAAAATCTATGTCCTTAAAATTAATAAATGGAGGGTCCTAATAAGGTCTGGTGGGTTGGAAAAAATCAATAAACTAATAAGTGGGTGGGGCATTTATTAGGCACCTAAGAGTATGTAGTCCTCAAAAGCAATGAAGGTTGTCATTTGAATCTGAGGTAGTTGATTCTATACATTATCAAAATTGCAGTTTTTGATTTTTATTTAAGATACAGGTTATAATGAATCTAAAGTTCTAACCCCTCTTTGTATTTAACCAGTTCATGTTTAAAATAACACTTCCAGAATGTTTGCATTTTAAAACACAGGTTTCATCTTATACTGAACATAGAGAACTACATAAAACTTGCAAGAACTTATTTCAATAGGCATGCCAGAAGCAAATAAAGGCAAGGGGGCAGCTTTCTTATGTGGGGGCACTAGGCAATGCCTTTTAATGGACATGGTCTTCTGTTGCTGCAGCCACATCACTACTTCACTACAATAGTGATGTGAAATAGACAAAATGATCATGATACTTTGACAGCAGGATTGTACTTTAAGCTTTTCCCTGATCTAATTTTTTTGAAACATATGATTTGCTGAAAAGGGCATTCAAGCCCCCTTTGACTAAAGCAGGAAGGATAACTTCCCTCACTGTTCATCCCTGCTACAGCACCCCTGTTCTTCAACAGCGATTAATTCAAAAGAAGCAAAAAAACATGAAGAATTTTTGTGACTAAAATCCCTTCAGAAGCAGCTTTCAGAGGATATATTTCAAATATCAATAACACTTGTACACATCAAGTTATAAGTGCTTAAAAATTGGGTTACATATGAATGATTTTGAAGATCAACTTTGCTCTTTCACCCCCAAGCAGAGGTAAACATGTAGATTTTTGCCAGGTTTCTTCATAGGTTAATAAAACATACCTGCGGCAACCCACTTTCAAAATGCCACAACAATCAAGCAAGGAAAATTAGAATTATTTCATTGTGCAGTCTAGCAATGACTTGCACACTATTTGTTCTGCTTCATTGACCATAGAATTAAGCCATTTTGAATGGCCCATAATTTTATGAATCCTCAGCCAATTTTCCAAAGCAAATTAGTTAGTTGGACTCAGCACAAAAAGTTCTCTCTCTAAGCTAAATTTCTTGTGAAATCTGAGATATTAGGTGACAAAGTCAATCTTTTGGATAAGTTGGTATGGAATGACTTTGCCCCCTTAACACAGTTGCATTTCTGAACTGTTTTACCATACTGTAGGGAAGGTTGGGGAGCTTTCTGAACAGACCAAAAGTGAATAGTATTTTATATCTTTACTCAGTATATGCCATTTTCCCCTAAGGAAGCAGATAAATTGACCAATAGCAGTGGAGCACCACTTGATTCTAAAACAAGATCAATGACTGTTGGTCCTAGAGGCCCTATGCTTATTCAAGATCATGGTTTCCTTGATGATATGGCTCACTTTGACAGAGAGCGTATCCCTGAGAGAGTAGTTCATGCAAAAGGTGCTGGTGCATATGGTGAATTTACTGTTACACATGATATTACAAAATTTTGCAAAGCTGCACCATTTTCTGCTATTGGAAAGAAGACCCCAGTTGCTCTAAGGTTTTCTACTGTTGGTATGTACTGTTTTTATTGTATTGCAAGATTTTCTGGTACAGCAGTGTTGTTTTTAATTTAGACTCAGTAAATGCAGCTCCAAAATCATTGAATTGAGTAAACTTCCAGTCAAAGTTTTTTTAATTCAGTGACTTTACATTGTCTTTACATGATGTGTATGTTATTGCATTACATCAGTGATTTGCAGCCAATGGCTCCAGGGCTGCATGTGGCTTTATCATCCTTGTGGCTCTTTAGCTTGCCAATCTGTAATTATGCTTCAGCTTTGTGGTGTACAAATATCCTGATTTTGATGTGCAACACATATTTAACTTATTTTAACCTTTGGTGCATGTGCATTTGAGTTGTCTTTGCACATTAGTCAGCCAGGCATATGCCCACTGCAAAAGTTATGAGTAGATGACAACCCCAGTAGAAAGTAGGGAACCTTTGCCAGAGTCTCAGATAATTTCAAGATATGTGATATTTGCAGAAAAATGCACATCAAGTGAGCAATTGGATTTTGATCAATTGGTAGCTTCTTATTGTCTTTTCTACAGAGTAATAATGAACCATAAATTAAGTGACAGGCTATTTATTGAGGTTTTACTAGATCCCCTATCTTGCAAAAGGGCATTTCCATCATTGTATAAACTGTAGTTCTAAAATGTTTTTAGAATATATTGCTGCAAAGTTGTAGAACCATTGGTTTAGATCTTTGCTGTGCAAGAGTTTCTCCATTCCATATTGGTTAATGTAGAAACAAGAATTATTCTAATCTGGCTCCCAGCCATTGCAGCTCCGATTGTTTTTTAAGCTTAAAACTGGTTAAAAATTATGGACTGTTGGCCTCTGCCTTACGTATGCAAAGTACTGAGTTTCACAATTTATGATAAACTGTGCATCATGTTTTTGTTTTATAATACACACACTAATGGGAAATCGATTTTAAATGCCCCAAAAATGTGGATTTTCACCCTAAATTTGAAAAGGCTATACTTCTGACTTTGAGCTTTTTAGAAACGTATGGTGCTGGCTATTTTGCTTTAAGTTCTTATTGCATTCTACCTTATTTTGCAAAGTAACTCAGTTTCAACTGGAAAATAAAAGAGAAATAAATTGTCTAGTTTGTATACTACCTTTTGTTTACAACTTCTTAACATATACTTTACATTTCTTTACTTCTATCCTACTTTTTTCACTGTTAAGTGCTGTAAGCCATACGTTTTAGAGCTATTTACATAGCCAGAACATTGAGAAGCAAGACAATAGTCTGTCAAGTAATGTGTCTGTTACAAAAAGCAAGATGTCTCTTTATCAAATCAAAATTTCATCAAGCATATCTTTCAGTTTTCAAATTTACCTTTCTCGTCATATAATAATAATAACAAATCAACAAATTATATTCCCTTTTCTTATTTTATTGAATATTCTGTTAACAGAAATGACGTAGCGAGCATTACAGAACATTACATGGCAGGGCCTCTTTTAAGGAATTGTAAGTAAGGGGGGTGTAAGTAAGGGACCTCATTGTTTCATNTGGGGTATGCGTATCTTCAAAAACCCTCAAAAGACAATGCATTTCTTTCCAGCCACTATAGATTCAATGGCTGAAACCACATTATTTAATATTTTAATGTCATGAAACAGTACAGGGATGTAAGTACTCAAATAGCTTTGCTGTGAGTGAAAATCTAATTCTCCTCTGAATCCTTAACGTATCAGTTATGCCATTTACAATTTTACATTTGTGACACGTGTCAAATTGTAAATTTTATAGCTGATAAGTCGGCACGTAAAATTTCAACCACACAGAAACTAGCAGGCGTGAAACACGTGAGTGGAGCGACCAAAAGCTTTTCAAGATCACCCCCTCTAGAACGTCGTAAACGCCTTTTTGGAAAGTATAACTAACATTAAGTTCATTATTAATCTCTAGTTTGAGAGGAAACAAATGCCCTTATCGAAATCATTGTATACTGGGCGGTGCAGTATATTAAAACTTATCTCAGCTATCCATATCTGTGTTAATTTGACTTGATCCTTCTTCATCATTAGGATATTCGCAAAAATTCATCCTTTATATCCGTAAGTAGCGTCATTGCCAGTTTTGGAATCCATGCTTGGTGAATAGGTCCTAATTGGCCACTGTTTGGGCCAATTAGACCCATACTATAACATATATCTGCACCTGGCTCTATATTTCAGCTCACCTTTCGGTCACTATCCGACGTTTCAAAAGCGGACAAGAGTCGGACGCAAAAGCTTTTAAGTATGTCAAAAGTGTTGCCGCTTTTTCGTGCTTAGTGAGACAGGCTGTGGTGAATATGTAATTTGCAGGTATGAAATGAAGTTTTTCTTGGTCTTGTTACCCACATTCATCAAAAAGGAAATGAGGTTCCGATGATGGCTATAGAAAATATGCTGGTAGGTGTTACTGGCCGAAGTATAAAGATGAAGTTGATTATTTTGATAAATACAAAAAATAGAGGTTTCAGTTCCCATTAACAACAGAAGAAGTTGTAAAGTCAAGAAGCTGAAGAAGGTATGAGTATATTGAAGACTAAAAGGGGAATTGATGCTACATTCATTGAGGATATACAGTTAAAGACACTTGAAAAAGATATGTTCACTATATAGTTTACATTTGTCATGGCTAAGTTGCTTCAGCAGCGAAAATAGGGACACGAAACTGCAATACACAAGATATGTTTAAGCATTTCTCATAGAATTCTAAGAGTTTGAGCCCATTACTTGAGCCTTTAGTGGTATTGCATTTTATTTCCCCTTTTTGTTTTAATAAATAGGGATTTATATAGTTCAGGTTTTTGTCATTTCAGATTTATGTAATTGTTCAAAAAGAGAAAAATTGGCAGAAATTTTCCTTAATTTTTGGCAGAATATATTTTTGGGATAAATATGTAGTGTCCGTTACATATCATGCCTAATATCCGTTACCAACCTTTTTAGATTTTTTATTTAAATCAGAGCACAACATAGCAGTCTTTCAATAATTCATTAATTGCAATCTTTCATTCATTGGAGTTAACTTAATTCCATTGATTGTAAGCTATAATTGGCATCCTATCAAAGATCGAAAAAGTATACCAATAGGCATGTGCTTTTAAGAGTAATATCCATTACATTGGTGAAAGCTATAATAAACCAAAAAGTTTGAAACATGTTGCAATTTAAACACGTTCATTGCCTTACATGATTGTTGATAAAGTCTAATGCTAATTTATAGCAAGTTTTTGTCCTTTTCTTGAGTTATTTGTGTTGGAAGTTGAAAAATTTCGTAACCCAATAGTATCCGTTACTTGAATGCACCCTGATGTGTTCTGCTTGCCACTACAGATCAAGAACTCCCAGAAGAGTAGGTGTTCTTTGCACCTTGGTCATCTATGCTAACAATTTCATACAAGACTGAGAGCTTTAACTGCTTAGAAGTTGGTATTTGCAGGACGCCAGAGTAAGGAGCAATGGAGATCCAATGTTTGAGGAGCAGGGGTAGAGGGGACGAAATTGCCCTCTTTGTTCTGCCTGTCAATAGCCTTTTTGTATAACTGCATATGTTCAAAATTGAAGAAAGGATGAATCACTGGTGGTTTTACTTCAAAGAAATAGAACAATAATTATAAGTATGAATCACAAAAAGCGCGATTTTTTGAGATTTGACACAAGGATCGCATAGGTGGGCTAGATGTGCCAAAAAGACAATGTATATTGGCAGCCAATGTATTTGTCACCTCACGAATAAAGCAGTGGTTTTAAACCTTTGCTTGAGCAGAACATCAAGGAAATATTCCAGTCACTCAAGGACACGCTGTTCACAGATCTGCACTTGAGAAGTAAAGATTACTGCCCATTTTAGATTATGTAGTTTTTGGTGGAACCCATGAACTACACTGCCAGAACCCAAGGGTTATATAGAGCCCTGATTGCAAACCACAGGGATAGAATTATCCTTAGATAAGCAGCTGAATTGGAAAAAGAAGCAGATAGAATTTGAAAATATGCTATGTATAATGCAGTTTTAGGAGAAACTATCATTTTGCCCATGATGCATTAGGAGAGATGTGTTACAGTGTGATCACACAAAAGATAGCTTATGGCTTTGCTATTATCAAGGATAGAGTCAAAATAAACCTTATTGAAAGGATTGACATTCAGCATATACTAAGCAGCAAGAATAGTCAAGAAACCAAGCATAACGTTGAACAACACAAATATTCTAAAAAGGGCAACAGAAAATAGTAAACTGGAATAGAATTGGTTACCCTTGTGAAAGTAAAATTGCAACCAAAATGTGTAGACTAATGTAGAGAACAGACGGCCACAAACTAGAAGACTATTCACATGATAGTCAGGAAAGAAGGCAGATTAGGAGATTGAATATTGAAGGTGAAAGGAATAACGCTGAGTTACAGAGGAACTATCGCATAGAGCACTTGTTGTGACCTCCTGCCA
This sequence comes from Cassiopea xamachana, assembly GCA_900291935.2. NCBI lineage: Eukaryota > Metazoa > Cnidaria > Scyphozoa > Rhizostomeae > Cassiopeidae > Cassiopea > Cassiopea xamachana. The sequence goes on along the minus strand of OLMO02000278.1, from coordinate 7,962,637 downwards.
AAAGTAAAATGTACGTAACGGAAGGCATGTTTATTAAGATGTACTTCAAACATAGATATAGCCCTGGGAATGGGCAGGGGCAGCGGCAAGATTTTGCCGAGGCTTTCTGGAAACACCTTGGCATTGTCATCGGCATTTTTTCTGCCGAATGTTTTATTAACTTTAGGAAGTTAGAAAAGGATCATGCTTCATGTGCACAGCCTTACAATTTACTGAGATTTATGTTTTCTAGAAAACTTCTTGCAAAACTGAAAGAAACAACGTTTGCTT
>OLMO02000278.1:7893338-7959724 GCA_900291935.2 Cassiopea xamachana | reverse complement strand
TAAACCATTTTAGCCAGTTTATTTCAGTAAAAGTTAAGAAAAATTTAGGAAAATTTCAGGTTCAATTTCGCGAAAAGTAAAGAAAATTGAGGCTCAAGCCAAATGACGGTTTTTTGTAGAAAAACGTGTATTTGTATTATGTAGCATAGTCCTACGTCATCATCAGAGACAGGGCTGTTCATGAAAATCAGAAGTTGATGGTGATTGTGGTCAACACGCTAGTGTGTGAATTACGGAGAAAAGATAATGGTCAATGTCTTTCCACACTGCCACACCAGAATTCGAAGTTATTAGCGAATTCAGGAGGAATAAATATTCTTATTTTCAGAATAGAATAAAAGTTTAATGCATAAAAGCCCTGAACTGTTAAAAAAATTTGTCCGAAGGTCCATGCATGGTATTACAGAAATTCCAGTTGTAGTAGAAAGCATCCTACACAATCTGCATGTACAGACAGTGTCCTACCAACTTTGAATAATAGGTAGTCGATCTTTCCGTACCGGTTTACACCTGTCTAAATGCCATATGTATGTTGCTGACACGGAAGCTTGCAAACAGCAATCAAGCTTGTGATTTTTTTAGTATGATGAATACATTCTAGCATTTCTGTGCTTTGCTTGCTTTCCACTATTTACATTCTAGCATTCTGTGCTTTGCTTGCTTTCCATTATTTTCCTCATCTCAAAAGTTTTCTACAATGTAAATTTTCAACCATAGAGTTTCTTAAATTTCGCAATTTGCTATTATCTTACTCATCTTTTTCAGGATCCAGATATGTTCTGGGACTTCATATCGCTTAGGCCAGAAACAACCCACCAAGTATCATTTTTATTTTCAAGTCGAGGCACCCCTGATGGCTATCGGCGTATGAATGGATACGGCAGCCACACTTTCAAGTTGGTTAATGATAAGAATGAGGCTGTGTACTGCAAATTTCACCTCAAGGTATAGAAATATGCTTGTGCAAGTTCAGTTTAAATAATATGTCGTGGATTTAGGAATGTCAGATATGATACACTAGGAAAGAATGAAGTGTATATGTTTATTAGAAGAAAAAATGTCGAAGAGAGTAGTACCTGACTGATCAAAAAGTTAAAAAGATATTTCCATAGAAATGAATGATTTAGATACCCGCAGGTGATCAGCATCGTTCAAAAAAGATATAGCACAAATTTCGTTTAATCCTACTTTCTAGTAAGTGGATCTTGGATGCTAAATGGCTCGGCACGTACCCAAACCGTGTCATCTGAATGAGATTACAATGGAAGAGTTTCATTTTACAAACAGCCCCCTCAGCATAAATGCAGAAGTTTGAAATCTTCTTAGCTAGCAATTGTGTTCGATATTATAGTATGACTTTTCTCTCTGCTGATATGTTCCACCTTTGTCTCTAGATTAATTAGTGATATACTCGTATTCACAAATTTGGCGATTGAATTTTAAGCAGAACTTTCCACAGCATTTACAGACAATAATTTTGGTTCATGTGGTTTAATAGATAGCAAGAAAAATTCAGAAATCGCTACTTTCTCTATCCCTATGGGAAGTTATAGTTATCAGTATAAGTGGTATTATTTTGATTGGTGATAGTAATAAGGTGAGATTTCTTTGTTTATGAAGTATTCTGGATAATTTCGTATTTGGAAATTTTAAAAAATATAACAATAAACCCGACTCGAATAAAAAGATCTGATTGAGTTGAAAGAATCGGATTTTCTGATTTTTTTTATAGAAGTCAAAACAACGCCAACCATGGTATACAATTCACAATTAAAAACTCAAAGATAACATTCTAAATTGATTGTTAGGATGTCCTTCTCATAAGAAAGGCTCTAGTTAGTGATAATTATGACTTTGAAATTTCATTTGGTGTCATCATGTATGCTGATTTCCAAATATATCTTTGTACTTAGACATCCTATGACACGTGGGAGCCAACAGAAGGTATAAATTGCTAACAACGCGATCTCACAGGGTTGGCTACTTTCACTGACATTTCCTGCCTTTAAATGGGTGTTGTAGTTTATGAAGCATTCTTTCTTACTTACAATTTACAGACTGATCAAGGAATAAAGAACTTTACAGCGGAAGAGGCAGACTCACTTGCTGGCAAAGATCCAGACTATGCTACCAGAGACTTATTCAACAGCATTGAGAGTGGCCAATACGTAGGTTCTATTTTATTTGAGACTTCCCCAGTACACAAGAAGTTGATAATGTGCCCATTCTTTGTAAAACATATCGAAAAGTAGAATCAACAGACAGTTAATTGCAATGTTATGGTACTTTCAGAGCGTTTTCATCTGCTATCAAATGCATGTAGTCTTTTTTGTTCTGTGAGTTGATTTATTTGCTATTCTGCGGGTCCCTGGTTTGTTAAAACTTATATTCATGCTATTTTTCAATGCTATGTAGGTATCAGAAGACTTCCTGAATAGCTCATTACGCAATCATCTAAGTGCTCATTACCCAGGCTTCATATCAATATTAATTTTGTGATATTTATGTTGGTCTGACCTTGGTGGCAGTTGAAAAGATGTAGGAGTATCCCGCTTCTCATCAGCTTGACGTGTTTTCTTTGTATCCAGTTGCAAATCATGTTCCCATTTCTTTATCGATTGATGCGGATTCTGGTTATAGGGAAATAATGTATACACAACATTTCTTGAAATGAGCTATTTTACACAATTACAAAGTTGCGAGAAAAAGATAACTATGACATGCATAGCTAGGCGCAGAAATTATTTTGAACTCTGAATGCCACCTGCCGACAGAAGTTATAGAGAACTCAGTTCCTCTCATTTTTTCACCAAACTGTATTAATGATAGCATGAATATTTCTCTGAAGCCGTCCTGGACGATGCACATTCAAGTGATGACCTTTGCCGAAGCAGAAAAATTTAAATGGAATCCTTTTGATCTAACAAAGGTAAATCAAAATTTTACATTATGTGAAGTTTGTTCTCAAGAAAGTGATTTTGAAATCATGAACCATTTACAGATCAAAATGAAGGATATTGCTATGAAAAACGATATAAAGAGTACTTGATATATGTAACGCTTATATCTAAGATAGTTTTATGACATTGTTAGTCTATGGCTCTTCTACAACAGATTTTGGAAAAGATAAGATTTTTGTTGTTAGATTTGATGCACTGGTTTAACTTGATGTAGTTTGCATGAGATCTTTGTTATCATTGTAGCATTTGCATGTTCATTAGAGATAGCTGTTTTCATTAAATTCTGCTGTTTTTCGACAACTTTGAGATCATAATCACTTGAACATCCAAGATTGGAGGTGCCAAATTAAAATTCAAGGAGTGTCACTGAACTTCATTTTGTTTCTTGTAACTTGCTGTATTAAAATAACATGAGTTGGATAGGGGACGTTTGGGAATTAAAGTTGGGACGGTCCCTGAGGATTAGTAGACTGATGGATTAAGAAATCTGTTGTTGTAGGGTGACCAGATTTATAGAGTTATAGAGTGGTAGACAGATCATTTTAAGCAGCAGAAGAATTATTGTTGATCTGTTTTAGCGACTCCTTTATGCTCTCTGCAGCGTGAGGCTAGATTACGGAAAGCGAGCATTGTAGCTCGGGCAATTATAAGAGTAAACTATAGAGAACCGTAGGAGTTTAGGAATGGAGTTCTTAGAGGTGAAAATGAGATAAACGTTTAGGGTTAGAGAAAAAATTTGCAATTTATAACCTGGATAACATTGTTTAATAAATCTATAGAGATACGAGATTTAAGTTGCAAGCTACCAGGGACTAGGAAGGGAGTAACTTGCTATATATGACTAGGTAATCCCCATCCAATGGCTCTGTATTTTCATATTTTATTGACAGCTGGAATCGATGAAGACATAGCAGTGTCAATTAGATATTCTTGTAGTTTTTTATTTCAGGTTTTTGCATTGTATCATACATGCTTGCATTTGCAGTGAATTGACCTAGAGATTGTTCTTTCCATAGATCTGGCCCCAGGGAGAATATCCACTTATTCCAGTTGGGAAATTAACATTGAACAAAAATCCACAGAACTACTTTGCAGAAGTTGAGCAGATTGCCTTTAGTCCAGCGCACATGATCCCAGGAATTGAGCCATCTCCAGACAAGATGCTTCATGTAGGTACCCATTAGTTTCTAGCGTTATGCTATATTGAATTACCATTTTTTGTAGTTCTCAGAAGTGGTGTATATGAGTAGTAACCAAATGCTAACAAAAATGAATGCTTGAAGATACTTTGCAGATTATAACTATCCTCTTGTAAAAGCTTGAAATTGCTTAGTCGGAATCATGAGTCAGCCAATTAAGAATGTCCTGACAACTTCCAATTATAATTAGTGCTTTAGTATTACTATACAGAGTCAGAATGAGGTTTCCAATTGACATTCTCCTTTTTAAATTGTTTTTGCTGCCAGGGCCGTCTGTTTTCATACAGCGACACTCACCGCCATCGCTTGGGAACCAATTATCAACAACTGCCAGTTAACTGCCCGTACAGAACAAAAACAAAAAATTACCAAAGAGATGGGCCACAGACAATTGATAACCAAGGTAGGTGTTCTTAGTAGATATGTGCCATACCTTGTGGAGCACTTTATAGCATCTGTTGCCTAGTGTATTGTCCGTATATAATGCCAGCGTCATGCTCTTGAATCAAAACTATCGCTACAGCACGTATCTGTTTCATGTGAAGCTTAATTTCTCAGCACTAACTCTAACTCCATATATTTTATGCATTAAGGATGCATGCAGAGTTTCTCTCTATATCTTCAGCACAATCCTTTTGCATAAGATCTTATTTTTGGCGTGCTACCAGCTTAACATTTTGCGGCCAATCTCAACACTTTTCACTTTACTTTTCTGTCTAATCTGTGATCGTTCTTGAATGTATGGGGCTGTATTCATTCTATTTATGCTTAAAACTTTTCTGCAATGACTTGATTCTTGATGGTTTCGATAAATATCCTGTAAAGCCTCCCAACCACTAGTTTGTAGCCACAGATAGAAGGCAAAAATAGCTACTCGATGTACATGCACTTTTTCAGCTGTTGCCACTGTGATATATTACCATTACGTACGCTATTACCATTGTGATATTGCCAGACCTTTTCAAAAGTAAAAATAGATTTGTTTATGGACTGTATTTCCCTTTCCTCCGTCAGGTGGTGCACCCAACTACTTCCCAAACAGTTTTTCCGGACCAACTGAAGATCCTCGTGGTGAAATTCGTTCAGAGCATGTGAGTCTCCTGTACACTGTGTTATTACTATTTGAGCTATAATTTTTGCTAATTTTGTTCTTATTTTTTATTGCTTTCTTTAGATTGCATAGATTATTCTTCTACTGTATGTGTTTAATTTTAGGTTAGTGGGGATGTTAAGAAGTACAATTCTGCAGATGATGATAATTTCAGTCAGGTGTGATGAATATTAGCACTATATGTGAATTCATTTTTGCAGAAGTTGGTTTTTGGGTTGAGAAATTTCAGGATGAAAATACAAGAGTATTTGATGTATCAATTTTGTTTTCCTTGTTGATTGTACTTGAACTGTTTGCGTATTAATTTACATACCAGGGCCTGCCATTTAACTGTAGTTCTTGTACCTGGGTATTTTCTCTGTCTTCAACTCTAATCCACTGCAACTCTTTACTTGAACTTTTGCTTCGTATTTTAGTTATATTTTGTATTGTTTTATTTGGGCTGCTGAATTTGTCTTCCCCAATGAAGAAAGCAGTAAGATAGGCCTCCTTTTTCTATTGAAACTCATTCATCGTGATACAATATCCAGTGTTCCATAGTTACAAGAGTGTATGTTTTTCGTTGACACTGAGTTTGTTACGATTATTTTGCAATACAGTCATCGTTGTGCAGTTCTTTTGTAGAGACTAAAAGTTACAATATTTGATGTGCTGTAGATTATTCATAACTGATAGTTTTATTAATAGTTAGTGAATTTCTAGGTAACAACATTTTGGGAAAAGGTCCTTGATGAAGTAGAGCGTGAAAGACTTGTCTCAAACATTGCCAATCACATGAAGGATGCCAAGGAGTTTATTCAGAAAAGAGCGGTGCGTTTCTTAAAATTGATTTTATTCTACGTAATTGATTTGCAAATAAATGCCTGCATTTGGCTGTTAGAATACTCAGCTTCCCTTGCTACAATTAAGAGAGTTTTTGGGGACTAAACCCCACCTCCCTCCATCGAACGTAAGTTAGGTTGGATAGGTTCTTAACTGTGCATTTGCCAAGAGAGTAGAAAGGAAGGTACTTCCTTATTGATAGAAGAAGGATGCTGAAACCCAATGTCGGTTTTTCCTTCTTTTGATAATTTCATATACTTGGCAGTGACAAACACATTATTGTCACCACTGTGACAATGGGCATGACAAGAGATGTGGCGGGCCATTTGATTCCTATAGCAAAACTCCCGATCTCCAACCGTGGGCTAGCATCATCATCATCACCATAAATTCATGCAATGACAAAATTGTCTATGCAAGTGTTTCTACGCATTCAAATTGAAGTCAATTAACTGAAAAATGTGTTTTTCGTAAGTCAAAGTAATTNTTCTGAGTTTGCTTGACTACATCATATGTAGTATTTCCGCTAGAGCCCATAACCTTTTAGAGTTTTCTTCATAAAAGCTTATGCCAATTAAATTCCTATTTGATAGCATTTCAGGATTTAGCCGTTTTTAGGGACCATTCATTCGCCCGTTACTTAACGCCTCTTAGAAAGAAAGGCGTGCCTTATTGTTGGTTCCCAACGACTTAGTGCGCAGAGAAGGAAAGGCAGTAACTTAGTACACATATTTGTGAATATACTATTTGCTGACTTCTGTGGTCTTCTCAACATGATATTCGTATGGGTAAATTTCTAATGAGCTGCTTTTATTTGAGGAGTTTAAATCATTGATCTAATGCTTCTTTCTCTTTCTGAAAGATTGCAAATTTTGCTGCCGCCAGCCCTGAATATGGAAAAAGAATTGCTGAAAAGATTGCTGCTCTAAAATCTCAAGTAAGCCTTCTTAATCTAGCCAAGTTTTATAAGATCTTATTTGCTTCATTCCAAGGTATTCGAGCTACTTCCGTGCCTCGTTAACTTTATCTCTAGTTCGTTCCGTACCTCTGTAGCTCCCGTCAGGTGGAACATTTCTTGAATAAGACCAAAATTCATGGCCACTCCAAAATTTAGCATTTTCGGCAAAATTTGTTGGTCAAGAATTTTCTGACAACTTGAGCTGTGCTAGAAAACGATGTTTTTGTGAGAATCTGTTAGCGAAAGTGCTGTGTTCATTTGTCGTATACACTTTCTCCCATGAGGACAGAATATTTATCTTTTGAAATCTAATTGCAAATCTGTACGCATCTTGTTAATTATTGTCAATATTGGTATATTAGGAACGTGCTCATATGTTTTGCTGCTTTGCAAAAGAATTAGGCCCAAAATCTATTGCATGATGACACTAACCATTCTTCGGGATTGGAAAACTCTTGTTATTCCATGTTCTTGCCGTCATTGAGGACTGTTAATTTCAAAGTAGGTCAAATTGGAATGTAGTATTGTCATACCGTCTAGTTACACTTTTCTGGTCTTTGTCCACAACGTGGAAGTAAGCACGCTGTTTTTTCAAATGACTTAAGTTGCACCATGGTCTTGCGAGTCTTTTTACATTGCTTCCAGTTGTGGTTAAATGCCTGCTACGACTATCATTGTGTTGTCATTGATTGAAATTTGCTTGGAAATATTTGCGTATGCCAGGTTAATAACAGTATCTGAGGACTTTTTGGAGTCTTTTATTGTATGTACAGACTTATTATGTCGAGTGCTTGAAGGTTTAATTTGTTTCAAGTTGAATAAGATACTCCAAACAGTTTGTTTTGACCACTTAGTGTGTGCTTCATTAGAAATTTGTTGGTGTTGTTGCTCGTTCATTTACAAAGATAAATGACTTTATGGTTGACTCTCAGTTATTCAAACTCCAAAGAAAATTAGATTGGTTAGGAGGTCCAGGGGCTCGAATAGCTAAGAAATAGCTCCAAGTTGCCTTTTTCACAATAACGTGTGAAAAATGTGTAAAGCAAACATTATGCTTCTTTCTATGCGCTTCCTCGAATTGCGATTTTTTTGAGAAGGAAAGCGCGTAATATGCACAAAACGTGCAATGTTGAATTCTTCAATTTCATTTTGTTTCATTTAATTTCTTTGCCACTATAGCAATCAGGATTTTTCAAGAGGTTTCAGTAACTGGGGGGTAGTTTAGTCCAAGATAATGAAAAATAGTTTTGAATAAATAAAAATTTGAAGATATGCAGGTTCAAATTAATGGAGGAACGATTTACGTGGAAACATAGGACACTAGCGATATTCTACACTTCTTTGACAAATACTAAGTTGAGGCTGAAAGTTAGGTTTTTACACTTAATGATGCAATTGGATTTAGTTTTCATGTAATTATAGAATGACATTATTTTAGTATATTTATGTAGTAGTATTTTTATCTGATAGTGTAGTTTATACAAAGAGAAGTCAAATTAACCAATTGAGTAAGTTTGACTTCTCTTTGTGTGAACTACACTATCAAATTAATATACTACATAAATATATTAAAATGCTGTCATTCTTATTCACATGAAATGAGATGCAATTGAATCTGTGGGCAACAGTTTTGCAGGGAAATATGGCGTTAGAACAATTTTCGGGTGTAAGAAATTTCATTTCATTTCAGTTAGAAATATTTATACAAGTTTACAGGGCGCATTAAAAATAATGTTTTTCAACGGGACCTGTAACAATAATAAATACTCCCTAGAAATATGTACAACGAAAGTATACAAAACTAATTTACATACCTAGTTTGCAGAATATAAACTCAGGGAAAGTTGAATTAAATAAATACTGTCCCTGCAAGTTTTCAGCGAGGCTACCTGTTTTGTTTGCATTGTCTAGACGCTTCCAAAATTTAACACTTCGATATGAAGCCATTGATCGTTCTAGAGGACAGAAAGGAAATTTTGAGTTGCTTGTAGGTTGATTATCTTGCCAGGTTTAGGAATAGCGGTGAGCTATGTTGCGATGGTCGGGGGTCCTGTTGTTATTCAAATACATATTAAAATTTAAATGGAAAGACGACAGTTGAAAGGAAGTTTATAGCGAAAATATAGTGTCTTGTGGAAGAAATGAGAAATGAAGAGGTTTGAAAGAAAAACTATATATCATTCTGTGCGTTGAGAGTAATTGCTTTGAGAAGTGCTAGACAAGGCAGTGCCCAAATATATATCAATCAGATGAGGAAGAATGGATAAAGTAAAGGAGGAGAATGGCGTAGTGGGATGGACGTGCACAGTTTTATTCAGAGAATGTTATGGAAAGACAAGTAGAGATAAGAAGCAAATGGGATGGAATGGGATCATGGCCTGATGGAAATCTAGATGTACCTGACAACGATAATTAATGGATAGCATTTACATTTGGAACAGTATGGAGGCATCCATAAAGGATCTCTTCACCTTTAGGGAGGGACGGGTTAGCAACAATGAGGAAAAAAATGGACAGGAGGAGGGAAAGGGTTTAGCAATAAGTGGACATACTTTTCAGTGCGATCTCTTCAAGTGAGGAGAGGTCATTTAAAGGTCATTTTATCATGATATCCCTTCGTTAAAGATTGAAACATAAAGAGACGGACAAGAAATGAGTACAATATGCATGCCTTATTCAAATTCTGAATTCCATAGAGAATTTGCCAGCTTCCTATGATTGAGCAAACTATTTATTAGCGATGTAGTTATAGGTAGGAGGGGAATGGATTCTTATACATTTGTTTTTTAATTTCATTTTTATAACGTCATTATTCTTGTCTTCATTACGATTCAAACATTTTAAAATTTTATTAAAATTAGCGATTCCATTAATGGTATATGCTAGATTTTCGCCACCTTCAAGAATTAGGGGCAAGATTGTGTCGAGTTTATCCGATTACCTTGGTAGGTGAGTTTGAAAATCGGGAAAACAAATTTAGTAACAGTTGTCGATAGGAATACGCCGTAGAATCAAGACGAGTAAACGTAGGTGTGAAAAATTTGGGAAAGATGGGGGGATGTCGTGTTTGGATGACTGATAGAAGCTACGTCTAAAGCACGGTGCTACTTACCTAGCAAGTCTTCAATGGCATTAATCCTGTTTGTTATTATCTCTTCGATATTCAGCTTTATTTTCAAGTACTCCAGGGCTCTTTTTCCAACCATGAGTAAGATCATGTAATTTTCTTCTTCAGTAAAAGCAAAGTTTGAAGCGCTGCGTTATCACCAAAAGATGATTGTTGAACTCGTAATTTTTATTTTGCTGTTGCTGAATATCCTGCAGCTTAATCGTACTTTTGTTCGTTTAATGCATTTCATACGTAATTTCATCGTGATTAAATAACACTTTTTGATTTGATATGGTGACATTTAATTTCGCAGTGAAACAGTTTCTGTTCACATATTAGTTATAATCCATAAGGGTATTAGCAAAGTTGCTGGTAACAATTATTGCTCTTTTACTTATATTGTTTTATTAGTTTATGCTGTTGAGATATAAAACTGGATAAGAAAGCAAAAACGAAAGTCCTCTTCTTGATATGTACTTCCAGGTGCTTAATACAGGAGGGATCGTAGCAATTGTTGATGGAAACTTTTTCAAAATCCAGTTTTCAAAATCCAGTTTTCAAAATCCAGTTTTCAAAATCCAGTTTTCAAGATCCAGTTTTCAAGATCCAGTTTTCAAGATCCAGTTTTCAAGGGATATTATTTACCGGGGTGATTTAAACAAAATAACAGTAAAAGTTTGTAGATTGTCTAATCAAATCAGTTTGCAACAAGGTTTGGGTGGTCTTCCTCTAAATTCGGATGTTTGACATTCTTCTAAACTCCCAATGAATGTAATGGAATCTTTTCGAAAACAGAATACGAAAAAAGCTATTCCCTGCCGTACGTTGACATGAAACTGTGACACTTCAGCCTACTAAAATTTATTAACAGGGAAGTCTTTATGAGGTTTGGGGGATTGGGAAAAGTCTAAAAAAGTTAAGTAGCATCCCCTTGACATTAAGCACCCGAGAGGTATTACAGGCATTTTAGGAACCAGCTGTTGGTATTAATTTTGTATCTGTCGTAACTCTAGGCTTAACTTTTCGTTTCGTGTGCAATGCAACAACTTGATTTCCGCTATCATTCGGTAATCGAATTTTCACCAGCAGTAATTCATTTAATTACAGTTAAGTTCCCCTTTGCTTTGAAAACAATCGGTTTTTACCTAACAACTTTTTAGAAAAGCTACGATGTTTGTTTGACTCCTATATCATCGCACATTTGTTCAAGAGGTGTAGCGTTATCGAATTAGTCTTCAGTGAATATTCAGTCTGGCATTGATTATGATTCACTTGATTCGTATATCGACTATAGCAAGACTATTGAATTAATATTCTGATTCAGTGATTAGCACATTTGAGATATCCATGGCTCTTTTCTTTAAGGTTTCTGATTTCGTTATGTGTATGGCTTCATCGTAATTTTTGTATACTCTTGGGATTCTCATGTACAACTCGTCCTAGGAATTATATGGTTTTAATTTTCAAAACTCCAAAGCATTGAGGTTCTAAAATTAATTGATCTCGAAATTTTTGGTGTTTTCTCATCTAATTCGTGAAAATTTTCCAAGTCAAGCAGTCTCTTTGTAATTGAATGAACAACAAAACCAGGAGAATGGACTCGAGTTTCACTTGTTGGTATCGACTTTCAATCAAAGTTTTTGTGCAATAACCGTTGGTTGGCAAAGAAACATTCTGATTTTAGTGGCTGCATCACTTGACTTACTGTTATAAGGCAATTCTCTTGACGCATCCTTCATATAACAGTTTCAAACATGACATCAACATCAATTCATTTTTAACAAATTGTAGAGAGAAATCTATTTCAATCCTAATTGCTAATTTTCCTTGGCTCTCTTCAATTTGATACAATTCATTTGAATTTGAGAGGTAGGCTACATATATTTAGCAATAGATTCGATATATCAAGTAAACGTAGTTTGTGTGATCCTTTTCCAAATTTACTTGCGGATAGTGTTTGGTTTGGTAGATTTTCCTATAGCAAGTCTGTACTCTTCCTGAACCTGACGATCAACGATTTCACAAATCATATCTCTGTGATCAATGGTCGTCAATTAGATTATTTTTGAGCAGGAGCAGGTTCTTCATATATTTGTCCTTTACTGTAAAAAACTCTTTCAAATTATGTGCTTTGCTTGATTAAGCTCACGAAGTACTGACCTAAGTACCATTCATGTCACAGCCAGTGACTATTACGCTTTACAGAGCGGTTTTCTTAACACACGTACCAAGGCATAGGCTATCATTTTCTACCTCTACAACTTTTTGAGCTATTTCAACTGAAGTAGGATGAAGCATGGTCTTCAATACGGCAAAAACTCGCATATAAGAAGCAATGTTTTTGAAATGAATCTAATGGGGTTCTTATGATGTAATAAAGTAGTTCCAGTAATCAGGGTTCTGTTTCTTAGCGCAGGGTCCAATACGTATGCCAGAGAAAAGGATAGTTGACCGTTTAACATTCAAGTACTATGGCAGTATGCTTTGCCACCTAAAGCTTTGTGGATTAAAACATATGTGTGAACCTCAGGACTGTTACTGGGGGAGGGGGGTCTATCAATGGGGTTGATTAGCAAAAAGACTGAGCTTATTTCCCAGTGGAAAAAGTGAGCCATTTATATGAACTTAGTTGAAATCAGGCTGAAAAGGTTCTAAATGATAATATACAATTTCAGGCTGTAGCTTCTTACTAGATGAGGTTATTTTGTGCAGGATTTTTCTGTACTGAATATTACAGAAGTTGTAATATTGCCACTTATTCATGCGAAATTCACTTATTGAAGCACCCCAATGCCGTTAGCAGTACTGCAACAACAGATAGAAAGATAATTTTTTATTATAATGCATATCACATCATAAACCCTCTGTTTACAGTGTTCTAATTGATCTTTAAGAATATTTTGCTGAAACTGGACGATGTGGTCATAAAACCATAGTGTTTACACCTTGCTGTAGTATTCAAATAACGACTTTGTTTCGTAAAAAATTTATGGGCAAAAGTTGTGGATTTTATTTGTCACTTGAACCGCTTCCATTTTGCTTGCTGAAAATTATTAATTGTACATCAAATAGTTCTAATTTAGGTACAATTGTACTTATCTCTGATTACGAAGCAGAAACTAACTGGAGAAATATGACTTCAATGTTGTTGGAAACTGTAGTTAATTTATTTTGTTCGAAAGGTATGTTATATCTAAAATAGAAGAAAACCTTGAAGATAGTAATCATGCATAAGTATACTTTAATATTTGAATGAAAATCAAGAATAATTTAGCTATGGTGCGAATCAAGGGTGACAGATGCATGGCCTACCAGAACAGTGTCCTAGACCATGAGCATTTGTTACGTAGTAACATTTTGCTAATACATTCTTATTGGGCCTAAGGCCATTGGTGGCGGAAGTCATGATGTTTCACAGGAATATGGAATTTGCAAGTAACCAATTTTTACCAACTTCGATCTCAGTCCATTTTGTTTCTAACCAGATAGTTTGGAGTAATTTGCTTTATCTTTTGCAGGGAAGTTCACCTGTACCTTCCAATCTTTAAACTTGGCTGTCGCCGTAAGCAGAAAAACGAAATTTTGTTGGATTGATTAGTCGTTTAGTATTGACATATGATTCAATATTCTTACTTTGAACTTGTTTGCTTAAATGTCGTTTCAAGGCTTATCTTGTCAGCAGAACCACAAGTTTCTATCTGTTCAATTTGTGGGTAGACATGTTTGTTGCATTTTTTTCTGTAGAATCTCAGCTCACTGATCTCTTCAGTCGTTTTTTTTGTTTAGGAAATAATAATTTGTTTTTTTCTTCTGTACGTGTTACTTATAAATTTCCACCGAATATTTTTGTGCCACTACAACTCTCTTTTTTGCAGTCTATTGAAATTGTTTGAATCTGGTAGGAGGATGTAGGTAGCAAGCAACTACTGCTTATTGCATGGAATGGTTTGGCTGCAAATCTGAAAAATTTTATGACCTATAAGCATGACGCTTTAACATCGTTTTAGTAGAAGTATACAGTCACCTTGAAAGAATGCCAAAGCGAATTTAGGAGACGATACTGCTAGATAAATATTTAAAGTAGACTTTGTATGGTTATGCCAGATCTAGTATTTCCAAGAAAGCGTTTCTTTAAATCAGAGATCTACTTTGGAATGTTTTTTAAAAGGTTAACACCAAGTGTTATTAATGTATAACGCCAAATTTATCACCTTTCCTGATTTCTCTCAATGCATATATTGTTTTTGTGCTGAAATCAAAAAAACTCTATGACAAGGCATATTGCACGAATCAGCAGCATTGTTTTGAAGTTCTGTGAGCATGTTGTTATCTAAAGATGACAAACTAATTCATTTTGCTTCGCTTCTTAGCTAAGCGACCATGATTGGGTTCAGTTTTCAGTCTTTCATTTATGCCGATACAGACAATTTCCAAAAATTGTTATCTTTATTTGAGCTTTGTTATCAACAATACAGCTAGGAAGCACACTAATTCACTATCTCATATACTTTTTAGAGCATTTTTGCTGTGTTTGAAATCTCAAAAGTAATAATGATACATTTAAAAAAGGCAAAATCTACCATTTAGGGTGAATTTTAGTTCCCACTTGTTGATGTTGAGGTCCCGTCTGGTTAGGTCAGCTTTGTTGCAAACTATCGACAAAGCTGCCTGAAGTACAATTCTACCCAAGCTAAAGGACGGCCTCAGCTGCAATAGTTTTGCTCGCAATACGTAGCGCTCCAGCGATTCGTGACCATACGATTACTTTTCGATTTGCAACCATGCGATCTCAAATATAGGGTTGAATTTAACTCTGAAAGCGACCAGAGAAATACTGCTGTAATCGACATTGTTTCTTGTATACCAAGCGTTCATGGAAAGCCACCTGAGATATGGAAACCTGATGTGAGGCTGTTTGCTCGAAAAGAAACTCAGCTCATTGCTGAAGATACAGAACATGGCATTTTACGTCATAAAATACCCACTAAACGTTGACAAGAGTGTCACATATGACCGGGTCATTATCTTAAGTGCCTAATTGCTGTCCCCCCGCTAATTATTTTTTGAATATTCTTCCAGCCTCCCGCCACTCATATTAGGACCCCCCAATTATTAGTTTTACGCAAAATTTTTTCAATACGTATTCCAAACAGATGTGTTGAACAAATCTTGTTGTCTGTTAGCAATATTTTTGTGCTGCTTACATTCTCACGACAATAGATACCTGATTTATGAACATAGAGTGCTTCATAGCAGTGCCTTATTGCACGAAATTACGGTTGCAACCAAAGGAATTGAAAATTAAGGAAAATTGATTTAAGGAATTTTATCAAAGAAATAGAGCTTCAAGTACATTATATAAGGAAATCTGTTCTGTCAAATGCATTTTCTGTTACCTTACTTAAGGCAATTTTTTACTTAGTTATTATTTTGAGGATTGATCATTTAGAAGCTTTTTTAAGGAAATATCAGATTTTGAATGACATTGACCTCAAATTTAGTCCATCAAACGTTCTGCACGAGTCAGTATTCTTCACAAAGCAAACTCATAACACGAGCACAGAACCAAAATATGTCTGTAATTCAAAACACACCATAGAAATTTGAAGAGAAATGTCACGTGCAACTTATCTCTCAAATTTTGAACAAGAAATTTGTACTCTTGAAAACTGCAACAAAATTCAATGAAAGGTCATCAACATACATACAAAAGTTAAGAAACCGTAAATATAGGGTTACCAAACAATAAGGCATGACAAATGAAGGATATACAAAATGTATGGTTTGTTTTTGTTAAAGGAATTTTTAAGCAAGCATTCCTTAATAAAGTCGCACCGGTAATTTTGTGTAATAAGGTATTATCTTAGATTTCAAATTATTTTTCCTACCCCCTCCCGCACTTCTTCCGAACCTCCTGCTAATTATATTTTTGCAATGTTTCCAACCCCCCGGTTTATTTCGACCCCTAGCAATTAGGTACTTTAAAGTCATAGTACACAAAATTCTTACGAACAGAACTCAGATATCGAAGTGCGAAACTTGTAGAATGAACGATCTATAGATACGTAGGCCACGGTTGGAGATCTCAAAAAGGAGATTTTCATACGTTGGCGCAAAACTGGGGAATGAAGTTCCAAACAAGATAAGAAATGTGGAGTCTGCTCATCTTTTCAAACAAAAAAGAAAACCTATAAAGTAAAACCATTATAAAATTAAGTGATCCCCAAACATGACCTCCTGGTAGACCAGTTTTATATTCGTATTTTTTCTTGGAAGCAAATGTATGTAAATGCTTTTGTTTTATGTAGCATTACTGAAGGAGCATCATGAATATGAAGAAGAACTAATTACAAATCGTCGCTAAACAAAGCGACTGTGATCGAGGTCGGCTTTTTGCATGATAGGCAATAATTTACTTGCATATCATGAGAAGTTAAGTTTTATAGCAGATTGATGAAAGAACAATCTTTATTAAGAAAATTTAACTTGGCAGGATAAAGTATCCAACTCAAGACAAATTTACTCCGAAATCTGGAAAGATGAAGATCTTTTAGGAGCTTTGGAATTATTGATGAAAACTTCATTTGAGCTAACTCATACAAAATAATATAATATCTTCATTCTTGTTTATCTCTATTTAATGGCCTCAAATGCGGGTCTGTTATTCAAATACACCGTAATTTAAAACTTCCTGACAAATCAGGATCTGCTAGAAGTCCTAACTTACACTTACTTTCATAATTAATTTTTGCACGAGTAATAGTAATAATTTGAATTGCAAGTTTTCGTGCCATGTTAGATAATTTTGAGATTTTCGCCAATTGCCAATGCTTTGACATAAGCATAATGGGTTTTTTGATTTCGGAATCTTATGGATTCTTTAAGGTTTCTGCAAACCTTCATACGTATAAATATTGAGAGAGAGCTTAAGCTGGGCAAGCAGCTTGTAAAGTAGAGTTGTCATTCCTTTCTTTCCACCAGGTTGCCAATTACAGTTGGGTCGCCAACAAGTGGAGCATGAACTAATATCGTCTAGTGTAGCCATTTGCAGCCCCATATGGATTAGAATTAAGTTGACGCTCTTTGGATGTACTACACACGCACATATACATTGTAGCTTCCTTCATGATAATGTTCTTGTTGGACGAAATCTTATATACATGCAGATTAGTGGTCAGTCAGAGCATTATCATTGAGATGTGTTACCACTTCACATATTGTCTTTTTTAGAGTAGTAAATGTTTTATGTGCGCTTCACAGAGGAAGTCAGAGAGAAACAGTTGCATTTGGTTAATTTATCAATATTCATCATTATCCGCAATATATTAAAATAATATTTTCCTAATTTGTTCAAAGGCATTCACCATTTGTGAAAAACTAAGACAATATACAAACAATAGTGATTACCACTTGAGCATTTATTGTATAAAACAACTTTTAGCAGGCCATATTTAGCACTGTGATATTACTTTGTAAAAAATGCATATGATAGAAAATGTCGTTAGCCTTACGTGCACATTAGCAGTAAGAACTGGCGTATAATTTCAAAAGCAATTTTGAATCAGTGATTTCTTTACACAATCTTCATTCCACTTGGAAGAAGTTTGACTCTGTTGCTTGCAGAACCCGTGGCTCGTCGTTGGTCTTCTCACTACTTGCCACATCCTCGGTATCCACACCCTGCTCCTGCTGATGGGGCCTGATATTGTGCTGGGTAGGCTTGATATGGAGCCTGGTATTGCGCATTATATGCTGGTACCTGATATTGGGAGGCAGATGCTTGAGCAGGTGCCTGGTAGGATTGGTAAGATTGTGTACTGTAGGAGTTACAGCAGTTGTTTGGGCACTGAGGGGCGCAGAAAGTGTTACAGATGGCTGGACATGCTGATGGTGCAGCTGCTGCCATTGGAGCATAGTTAGGATATGGGGCAGGCTGAGGAGGTGGAGGCTGATAGACTGGAGGAGATGGTGGTGGAGGGGGTGGAGGTGGTGGTGGCGGTGGTGGTGGAACTGGTGCTGGTGCTGGCGCAATGGCATGCATGTCAACGGGTAAGAATGTATGAACTGTGCAGCATCCCTGGTCGCAGTATGAGTAGCATTGAACTCGGCAATCGGGTGTGCAGACGCGGCCTTTTGGTTCTGCTGGATCTACAGGAGATGGAGATAAGACATGTTTATTTCCAATTCAAGGGGGAATTTTCACTTTCTTTCAGAAATGGAGAATGCTATTTATTCTCTGCTCCGTACACATTTCAATTTAGAGAGAACTAAAGAACAATTAAACACACGAAAGGGGAGAACTGTTCATAATAAATTTTCTTTTCACGTATTTTAGGGCTGCTGGTTTTACTTAGATTGTTCTCTCATTTTTTCCAAGCTATTTAATTCGGTCATGTTCTTTTTAGCTAGGCGACTACACTTCGCACTTTATTCCTGAGCAATGAGCCATAAAATGTGTGAACCAGCTAGGAATTATATATAAAATGAGTACCTACATGTCTATGATATAAAGCAGTTCAAAATTTTGATTATTCTGCAACTCGTTCAAACTCGGCTTTCAAAATAGGCCCGGTAGGAAAGCTTTCCTAACGTTGTGGTCATTTCTGTTTAATTAGGACCTATTGACGCATTGTTGCCAGATAGCCAACTTAATTTGACAAAGATACCAAATAGCTGTTCTCCCTACTCTCTATCTTTTACCTTAGATCCCATAGAGCATTTCTTCGTGACATTTGAATATCTGAAAGTGTTTTGCTCAATTAAAAAGTTTTGCATTTCCCATAGATAAGTGTAAAGTACATTCAATGCTCTAAATGCTATCACACTGGAAGCTTGAGCTATTCGCAAGGAGGAATATTGATTATGATTCTATCTGAAGTAATACCTTTTATAACCTGAGAATTTTAGCTATAGGAAAGGTAAAATTGGCCGCTAAGCCTATGTATCAAGTTGATGCACGTTTCTGAAGAAATGTCTTGATGTGAAAAGCTTTTGAATGTTCTATTTAATGTATTTGATAGATTGAATGATTTCATTAGATATACATACATGCTCTAACAAATTTCTTGGAAACAGGCTGAGTATCCAATTTTCCATCACTGATTGCTTTTGACAACTGTCTCAAATGAGTGCCAAACGTGTGGAATCTTAGGTAGAAATCAGCCACTACTCCAGGTGGTGCTGGTTTGACACTGTTGACAAGAACGTAAATGTGACTGATTACGTATGTTTTCACCTAATTAGCATATTAAAACATTTTAATGCTAGAAAATGCAAGATGCCTAATCTCTTGATATCTCAGTACTATTTTCGCCGAGAACCGTATCTAAGATGCTCATTTCATGTTTATTCCACTTTTGATCCAAACGATCGTGCTAGATGTTAGTGTGCATCGGATCGGATTGGATACTTACGATTCGATAATTGGCCTATTTTAAACGCCCGACCCAATTCTAAATGTTATAATCCGATCCGGTCCGAGATTATGTTCTCCAATCCGATCCGATCCAATCCGAAATTATCTGATCCGAGTCATATCTGATCCGAGAGCTATAATGCTGCATTTAAAGTTATCGAAAAATAGCTTTTCAACTAGTGCAGACCAACGATATTTAGTATTGGTAAATTATATTGATAGGTGTACTATTCCAGTACTTAGGAGCTGAGTAATGGAAGCTTTTTGTATAGTGAGTTGTTCTATGATTTAGCCATTAGGAGATTTTAGCTATTTCTCGTATTATAAGTTGAGAGGATAGACCTTGGTTTGTATTTCTCTAGAAAGCTATCGGGGTGGCAAAGGGTGTACATATTTTCATAGGCCTTTCATGATTGGAATCCGATCCAAACCTGGTAAGCAAGCTTTGCTCGGATGGCTTTCTAAAAAAATACAAAATAAATTTCTAGCTTTGAATATTGGGAGAAATAGCCAAAACCCCCAGCTCCTCGAGCACAGCAAGCACAATCCATTACGTTGAAAAGATATATTATGCTTGTTGCATTCATCCAAGGACTTGACCAAGAATCTTTAGTTTTTGCATTTTTACTGTTATCAATGTCATAACTTTGATTGTGCATTTATCATATTTTCCATTTTAAAATATTTATTCATGTTCACAACAAGGTTAATTAATAAATGTTTTTCAACCGGACCTTGCCATTGCCATATCGAAAAATCCCCATTGTCCAGCAGATAGACAAGATCACTTATTCGAAGACTATAGGTGACTTGCTTACGTTTGAAGAAGTCTCATAAGACGAAATGGATTGTTCTTACTCAAGCAGTCTTACACTTCCGTCACTAACTTTTCTTAATTTTTTTTGTTTTTCTGATGAATAGTTAATTTTGTTTCAAATTTGGCATTCAACATTCCACTTTTCCGATCCTATCCGATCCGAAATAAGAATTTTCGTTCTGAAGTCCGAGCGAATCCAATCGGATTCGGGTTGGATTCGGATCGGATTTGCACACTTCTACTAGACATGTACGGGATTATAGAGTCCAGTCTACTTTCATGCATAAAAGAAATGCCTGTGTGAAAGGAAACTTTGTAGGGTCATTGCAATACAGTGAAGGATGACCAGTTCCTTTCCTCTCGATTTCTGTCTTCCTAGTCCTTTCATCATGTCAAAAATTGATGTTGAGTGAGCAGTAGGCAAGCATAAAGCCAAGACTCGAAGCAATACCGAGCTATTGACTTCCTACGTAACAGAAGAGAGCTCAAATGACTAAACTACTCACTCATGTTGGACATGTTTGAAAGACCTAACATGGTGCATTCCACAGCACAAAGTAAGACTTCACTGCAGTTTCAGCATGGCTCTAGAATCGAATACTTTCATTTTTAAAGCTATACTTACTTAGCTCGTCTTTCTGCCTTCTTTTGATTTTCACTGTCGCTGTTTTGGAAAAATAGATAAATCATTAAATTTCAAGTGACTTTATAGTCGTGAAATGCACTCTACACTCAAAATATTTTTTTGGCATTAAATCATGGTCCACGCAACATCTATTTACCAAAGTTTCTACTAAATCAGGAAAACCAGGGAATTCATGGAAGATCACGGAATTTTGTATTCAATCAGGGACAATCAGGTGAAAAAGAAAATTTTTTCAAACGATCAGAGGAAAGCTTAAGTGTTGCATTGTTTCATTTCAGAGCAAGAAATTTCCTCATACTCAATGACACATCCAGTTGAGTGTGATGATTGCCAAGCTGTACATTTTTGTGTATCATTCTGTTTTGTGAAGCCCTTATGAGACAGCTCTGTATTTTATGAAACCGAAAATTTGAATGCCAAAAAATAGGTTCAAAGCTCTCGCAGTGCCATATTTGTTCAAAGAAATAATAAAATACTAATTGAGGGTTATAAAAATATCAGAGAAAATCAGAGGAAAATGAGTAGGACTTCACTAAAAACAACATGGAAAATCAGGGAAATTGTTTCCTTAAGTTCTAGTGGAGGCCCAGTATACATCTACGTTTGACTTTGGAGTTATTTTTAGGCTTTCAGATAGCCTCCGAGAAAAGTACTTTTCTTTCTCATTGCTTTCAATTCTTGGAGTAAATTCTAAAGTGTTTTGCAACTCTGATCACTTCGGAACTTTCTTTTTATATTGGTTCATTCTTCTGAGTTCATCAGTAACAGGATGGCTCCTAAGAAGTTTCGTCTGACTGTCAGCCATAACTTCTTGAATGTACAGGTAACAAAGATAGTTGAAAGTGAATAAACTTTATTTTTGTTGCGAGGATTTGTCTCTCACGACAGAGAATGCTTGCTTTCTTCTGGCTTCATTTATTGAGCACATAAGTTATTTATTTTAATTGATGTTCAATGATAAATCTATTATACTATTAGTATTACTATTCCAAACATATTACTATTACATCATTACCTGAAACCTATGATCACAACTTGCTTGAATGCTGGATTGTCTGTATATTCCTCCTCAACCTGTGCATGAAATATGAGGTACAATGAGATCAGATCAAACTCACTAGGCTAGCAAGCAGTCAAATGCCTGTCGCTGCTCGGGCGCAGTTGCTGTAGTAGCTCTCAAGAATGAGAAGAGCTCGCTATAGTAGTGTTTCACATATAAGGTAGAGGCTTTTCAATTTCAGGTCTGATGCGTTTCTTATAAAACCAAAAATAAACTCCAAATTATGGAGAAGTTTTGTATTAGAAGAACAAGTAAAGAGCTCTACACAGCATTAATGTACTGTTATGTTTTTCAAAGGGCTACTGTACAAAAACATTTTTTATTAAGAAACAAGAATCCTTTCAGACCTTCACCAGTTGTATATGAAAGAGGGTATTGCTTTAAGAATCAGGCTCTATGTTTCCTAAACTGATTCATGGTAATTGGCATGAAGTCAACAGTACGTAAATACGCTCAGTGAAGGACGAACAAAAAGAAACGTGAAGGAGAATAGTATGTCTCAAAAATGCACACAGCAAAAACTGACTTAAAAGTTTATTTTGCATACAATGTTATTACCGGTTTAAAAGTCAAATATTGCAAGTTTTGGTGATGTCCTTGATTACGAAAGGCTAGAGCAGGGACTAGAAACGTTCGAGGGTCAGAGCATTATGTAACTACAGAAAATAACTACTGGTCTTAATTTTTGAGGCCCTTAGACCTTAGAGCATTAGGAATTATGTGGTTGCTAAACCTTGAGAACTGGAGCAATATTACCCTCTGCTTCCCCTCTTGGCCGTTCTGATTAGAAGTCTCACAGATTTGGGAAAGAGTTATGAAACTTCTGAGGCTGGTTTTAATGAAGCAGTGTGAAGCACCCGGGCTGAAGGAAAGAAATTTGTTTCTTATAAAAGAAGGTTTGTACGTGATATAAAGTTATAACGAATTAATTTTGAGGAATCATCCAAAAATGCATAATGAAAAATATCATCATTTTGACCGCCAACCTCCCATGCAACGACTTATCACACTGGACTTAATGCCCCCTCTCTTTGATACGTAACAGTCTTGCAAGATACCACCTACTACATGACTCCCATCCATCAACCTTTGTTATGTGTGCTACTATACTATGTCATAGTAGCAAAGATATAATAATTGAATCGATTTAATAAACAAACGTAACATAAGCTTAAATAATATGATATTCGTATTTTCATAAGAAGCAAACTTTCTGCTTTCAGCTTAATGTTTCTTAATACTTTTTGAAGTCTTCAATTTGCTCTCCATTTGTAGATGCAGCAATGGTGAGATTCTCAGTTTATGAGTTTAGCTATCATGGGTAACACATATCTTGCTCTAAGCTTTAATAAAACTTAAAATCATTGTCATAAAAGAACTTTATCACATAGCGATAATGAACATGCGTACAATGATTTTTAGACTCTTTACGGAGGCTTAAACAGTTCCAAGAAAGTGTTTTGCTGAAAGATAGTCAAAGAATCACTATAAAGTTTAATATCTGGTATATTTCGGATCTTTTTGCATTTCCATAAAAGTTTATTTTTGCCAAGATAAATCGCTTTTGATAGTTTTCAAAGCTTGAGGGGTAAATGTGTAGAAACAAGGACGTTAAATTGATAATCATATATTTTCCTGCATAAGCAAGCTTAGTCAGGCTTATAGTTACTGATACGTTCCTTACATCCAAAAGCTCTATTTGCACAGTATTGACAATCCAGTTCCTCTTCATGCAACATGTACGAACTCTGTGTTCAACAAGAATGAAAAAGATTTTGTCATACTTACGGCCTTTTGAACCATTTGTTTTGTATTTTGATACACAGGATTCACAGGAATTTGAAGATCATCAGACCATTTCTCTCCCAAGAATCGTATAGCGACATGGAATGTAGTTGCTATAGCAAAAATTTATGAGTCATATTAGTCATACTGTGTTAAAGAATTTCCTACAAACTTTACCAAACTGCTGCACCCTTGCAGAGGTACAGGGCACAAGGCACTTTTTCATTCAAAGGGTGCAAAACAATCGATTTAGTCCGTGTCATGTGCTCTTATATAAGATTGATGCTGATTTTTATAAAACCTTCTCAGCACACAGTGCTTGCAAATGTTGATATGAAACTAATGTATGGAATAAAGCGCTACCTACCATTCATATTTTTCGTGTTGTTAGCTGAGTTCTCTACATCGCCTTCCTCTTGTGGGACCGTCGGTTGCTTTGAAGGTGGCACAGTTGGAGTTGAACCAGGAGCAGGTGTTGTAACAACAGGAGTAGTGACTGGTGCCGTTGTGACAACGGTTGCTGATGTTGCTGTTGTTGGCTTTGGTGCAGCTGTTGGTTTCGATCCGGCTGCAGATATACAAGTTAAATCAGTTAAGTGAAGGCTAATTGGTTGGATTAGATGCCCTTGATGGGCAGAGCTTCGTCAAGAATTGGGACAGAGAATGTTTGACTTTACGACTAAATTCTGTTCTCTCCAACTTTATCCATCAATCCTTGCATGCTGTCTAGAGCACAGTTTGTGCAGCAGAAGTGCTGCATTGTCTCTGCCCTAGAAAGGGTGATAGCTTGCGATGTTCGATCGTATATTCTTTTAGTACATCTAATAGGGATACAAACGTGGCAAGAGTAGATTGAAAACAAAGGGAATTGAGTGCTACTAAGTAGTTTTCACAGCAACAATAACTTTTCTTATGAAAAGCTATAATTAATTGTTTAAGAAGAGTTGTTTAATCGCTTTAGAGCTTGTTAATGTAAAATAGATAAATTTAAACAACGGGAAAGAATCTGAAACAAAAGGAGCAAACTACTATCGATAGATACTTTTTGAATTTCTGTGTTTATTACTTCTGCTAGCAAACTTTCAAGCACCCAAGTCTTATGGCTTATAAAAACTTAGGAAATTTTCTTATTACCTATGCAAAAAGCAATGGCTTCCCTTTGCATAAGAAGTTTGTAAGAGAACTTTATGCAGATGACATAAGTATTAACACCTCATTTTGAGATTTCTGAGTTTCTTATTAGGCGAATAAAGGTTGACAGCTTTTCACTCATAATAAAGAGAAGGATATTGTATCAAAACAAAGAGCAACTATAGAAGAGATGTTTAGCTCTGCAAACTACTCCACGTTAATCCATCCACTATAGCTACAGGTGACAGATCATTTTCAATAGAACGGAGAATCAAAACACAATGCTCTGTGACATGTTGGCATTGTCAAAAGTTTAAAATCAAATCATAACCGTCAACGTAACTTTGGAACATTTCCTTGGGCCGACCTCGATCTTAAAGTGACAAGTGATGGACGGAAATTGGTTCTGCTGATAACCTTTTGTTGATAATCTATTGCTCGGTGGAATTTAGTTTTGCTCTATGAAATGAATTTGTGCTCGATGGATATTGAGGACAGCAATTTAGGGACTGACCTACTAGCACACCTTTTTCTCTTCTACGTATAATGTCATATATCATATAGCCAGTAATTTTCTAAAGTTGACTTGTTCACAAGCAAATACGAAGATTTTAATGAAAAACTCAAGAAACTTTCCAAAGCAAAGGTACAAATATACGCATTTCCAGCGATTTCATAAGATCTCAATTTCATAACCTCTTGAGATGGCATACACCAAGATCCCCTAGAAGTTCCTGTACTTTTTGCGCTCGTTGCTTCAAACCAGGCTTAAGCTCCGTTAGCCTCATTAAACACATGCTCTACCGTCACTGTATATCCTTTCGCTATACTTTGTGATAATGGCAATTTTGATTCTAATGTTTGTACATAAAAGTAAAATATAGAAAATATAATTGATATTGAAGATGAAGAGAGGGAGTTTTCATCATATTTAATACTGTGACTTTGCAACATATTCCCTTGGTAATGCATATCTGAAGTTACCTGTTGTAACTGGCTCCTTAGATGGTGCAGTTGCTGCTGTCGTTGGCACAATAGGCGTTGTAGTTGTCTCCTTTGGTGCTACCGTTGTTGTTACTTTCTTTTTTGGCTGTGTTGTTGCTTTTGTTGTTGGTTGTGTTGTAGGCTTTGTTACTGCTCCCTGCCTCGCCTTACCAGTTTCCTCAGTATTATCTGCATCTTCCTTCTTCTTGTTACCTGCGACTTTGTCTCTCTTTTCAGCTAACGCTGCATCATCACCTTCTTTCGCTGTGGACATCAAATTATTATTTGCATGTTCAAATAAATACCTATTTGCCAGTGGCAGTTGTTCAAAACAAATATTTTATTTGTTTAGTTGTTTAGTTGTTTAAAATATTAAAATACGTATATGGGACAAATTCTTTGGAATATTTGTCTATTACACTTATTTTGGAAAGAAAAAGTGTACAAGAAAATTGAGGCTCAAACAAAATAATAATGCTCTTATTAAAAAGTCATGTATTTAGTTCGCTACTTTTGCCGAGAATCCGCCGACTCGATTGGACCTAGGGGACACTTTGCGCCCTTGCTTCTCTTAAAATCCGCTACTGCATTTGCGCAAGAGCCGAGTGAAATCAGGATTAGCGCTAGGGAGATTAGACTGCACTTCGTAACATGCCACTCCCGCATTCGGAAGGTGGAGAACGCTTTTTCGGAGGATTTTTTGCAGCAGCACTACCCTACTGACGGCATTTTAGACGGCACTTCCTGGCGCTACCCCAGAACAAACTTCTCCAAATGGAATAGTTCCAAAGCTGAGATGAACATGCATTCAGTTTCATCTAGCACTGTTGGAACCACTTTATTTGGAGCTGCTATCCGTGCTCGTTTGGCTTCGCTACAGACACGGTATAGACGAAATCTGAAGGACCAGCTATGCATTGGATATTCATTTGTAATCTGATACGATATTGACCACTTTTTACGTACATTGGCCCTTAAAAAAATAATCAATTTGATTTAAATTTATTCGTTACAGTCTAATATATGAAAATGTCAGTCAATATCTTATATCAAGCTGCGGGTAAATATCTTGAAATTGATTGCTCAAACATTCCCAGAAAGGAGAGTCCCAATTGTAAAGGATTATTGAATGAACACTTTGATAGTTTACTTAAAACTCACTCATAACGTGCAAATTCAATGCTAAAAACAACAGAGTTGTATCATAGAATTCTCCAATAGTCATCGCATGGTCGCCTTATGTTGTTTAGTATCGGTTATCAATGTAGGTATTGTTGTAGCCAAGTGAACCGGATAGACCGGGCTGCGACTTGCTGTATTAGGGCTTTGTGGTTTGCAGTGGTCATATAAAATTTACTGACAAGAAATCACTTGGATAGACTACAAACTAGTTTACCATTATTTTCATCATCCAGCGGTCTTCCATATCCATTATTAACTGCTAACAGCACGACGAGGCCGAAAACCAGTAGCTTCAACTTCATGTTGATTCTAGAAAGGAAAATGTTTAGCCTTGTAGTTTTAATAGGGATTAAGTCAAATCATTGACCTTTCCACAGGTGGCTATTGTTTTGTATGTCTAAAGTATCATCCCCAATATCGACCATGAGCTTGCTGGCTAACTTTTGCATTTACATGGAAGAGAATTTCTCCTTCTCCACTGAAGTAAATTCAGTAGTTACTAACTTAGATGCAGTCAATTGCTATTTCTCAGGCAGCTCAAACATCATTTTCCCTTCTACCATGTCCATGGATGTATGATGACAATCAGGGGCAATGCCAGAGGAGGGCTACTAGCTATAGCCCCCTCATTAGAGCATAATAACCAACTTTGGAAGAATATGAACTCTTTTCTCAAGATTATACTAGCAGCTCCTGTACTCTGGTGGCCATATCTTACTCCCACATCGAAATAGTAATCCCCCAACGAATAAGTCAGCCTCTCATCTAAAGATTCTTACGGACAACCCTGTAAAGTACTTCCGTGACATATGCCTACATCTCTTGTTGCTTTCTTTTCAGGTAATGTTAATGTTCAGGCGTAGAATGTATATGTTTATCCTGTCAAACTCTAATGTGGTATAAGCTTCAACCAAGAATTTCATCAATTTGCTTTTATCATGCGATACTTGCAATGTCAATAAAAGATTTCTGCTTACACTGAATAAAAAATAACATCTTATGTATTTCAATTGATTGAGAAAATTAAATGCAAGAATGAGTGTTTAATCACCTGGAGTACTTTTATCTTTTTCATAAAAATGAATTATTTCTAAGCTATTTCTTTTTTAATATACAACTTACAAGATATGATTATTCAAAATATGAAATCAATTGGTACCTAAAAAACGGCATCTGTTTTACATAACAAGCAGAAAGCAAAGGTTGAGTCTCATCCCGCGAATTATTTGAAGCTTAAAAATCGTCCACAGAAAGACACAAATTGCATTTATTACAATCCTATCAGTATACATATCCAGAAACATTATGATCAATCTGTGAATCTGGCTTGGAGAAGAGATGCTGTTCAATGACAGAGATATTTCCGTCCTATTTTTGTCCTAAATCTGATGAAGATAAATTTGTCAACAATATGCAATTAGTGCCCCATAAATCAGCTGCTTCTGGATTGGATTGTTTCTGCTAAGCATCTCAGCAATGGCTGGCTTTCTATAGAAACCTTTTATAAGCAATTTATAATATATCCTGACATTCTATGGGCCTTATAGAAAATCTTCTATAGCATTGCATGTTTCCGAGAAGTTGTATGCAGTTTAGAAACGTCAATATTCTTAGTAGCTGCAGGTTCTAGAGATAAATCAGTCAACTATGATGAACCTACTTTACCGATTTCATTGGTGTTTCATCTTCTTAGAATGCATGCTATCGAGTTCGCCACGTGAGAAGATGCATAAAACAGTAATAGAAGAAATTACCTTTTCTTGCGATTGCCTCTGCAAAGTCAGTTGTATTACTTTTAATATTTATTTCTATTCTGGCAATGATATTGCCTCTAGGAGCACAACGACACCGCGTCTAAACAGATTCTGTTTGGTCTCTGTGCGATCATGTGATCTGACCTTTAGCTCATAAATTATGCAAGCGAGACTGCATAAGGTCCTCAAATTGGATCTGGCATGAATAGGGCTGTAATTGTAGTAGTCTAAATGCAGTGAAAGGTTAATACCCTTGGAATTTGCGTCAAAGGGCCGGGTGTTATTCCTAACGCGCGACTGTTTTCCGATTAGACCGTCTTTGTTTTATAAACATTGCGGGTATATCATTAAATGCATTAGTATCAAGTTTTAATTTATCTATATCGCAAAAAAAGGTTTTATTACTTTCGACCTTTTTGGCATTTTAATCTAAAGATCCTGTTCAGAATAGGCCAAGTTGTATCATTTTGTTTTGGGGGTAAAATTGACTTAATCTAATCGATGCTTTTTAGAGCTTTCAATTTCAATGCACAGCTTACAACGACGAGACTGTCCATTGCGTTCAATAATCATGCGCGCAGGTTTCCCATCCGTTTGAATATGTAGCTAAACGAATATTGCATACATGACTTCTCATAGCTATACATATTGGAGACTGGGGAATTTTGGGGGAAATGCCTCAAAATGACCACGCGTCTTGGCTGCCACACCAATTTCAGCAACTTGCTACAGGTCTATCACTCCACCACAAATATTTTTTCATCGAATTTGATCGAATTGGAAAATTGATCTTGGCGAAAAGTGGGGGGGGATGTTCCCCAAATTCCCCCTGGTGTGGCAGCTGGTGTGCCGTTCTTGAGTCTGAATTAATCCTAAGGATGCACCATTTTACTAATTCATTAAAGTGCCTCTCTTGAAGATTGTCAGCTAGCTCACTATGCAAAGTGAAATCAAAGACTGCTTTCCTTGGGCTATCCCTCTTGCTACAAAATGATATACTATGAAGAAAACAACCGCAATGCTATAGATATACCAAAGCTACCTTCCTTGAAGTACAAATTGAACATTAACTTGCATCGTGTAGGCATTTATATTTACTTGCATCAAGAAAGATATGTGAAAATTGTCTTTTGTAGAAGGTTTCAGCCCATTAAATGCAAAACAAATATTTCAGAAGTGGCTTGTCATTTTCCATAGCCAAATAAATACTATTGCGATAGGTTCATTCTGTTAAATCCGCTATGAATCCTTCTCCCTATTTTTTACACTAAGCATGAATTAATTTCTACATTTTTAGCGCTTTTCTTGATAATATCTTGAAGAAACAATGCAATTATTCAACTAGCAAGCTTTTTATTTTAGCGCTTGGAGTGTATGTGACAATAGTGTAATTGGTTGTCAGAGATTCTTGTAAGCACAATCTAAGGGAGAATCCATGGTTGTGATTGACGAAAGCAAATGTTGTTCACAAAATTTCAATATTTAGCGTTGATTTATACGTCGCCCTTAACTCGATTCGAATCAATTACATAGCCCAGGTAGAAACTAAGTGTCTATTTGATTCATGAAAAATGCAACGTATAAATCTAATATTTTAATTGAGTCGACTGTAATATTAAGTGCGAGTCAAATTCATGATGCCCACTCGCATTATGCGACATAAGTTCGGGTTGGCTTTATACGTCGCACTTAACTCGACTCGAATCAAATACAAATCATTCCAGTCCGACAATTTGACGCCTCGCACATGCGCAGTTCAGAATTTTTAGTAATCTGAGGTTACCCCCTTAACGATTACGTCTCAAGTTCTTCCGGTGTTTTGTTTTTAGATATTCTCTGCACGTTGTTCTTTTCTCATCGATCTTCGATGATCGTTGAGCTAGCAGCCTGAAATTAGTCAATCTGTACACCCTTCTTATTTTAGAAGGAAGCTAGCCCAAGCCCTTGTTCTAAAAGTTCTTTATTTTTTACCACTTTCACCAATTTCTAGTATTAAAAGTTCATTAATTTTTACTGCACAAAGTGCCACAAAAGAGGTATAGACGCAAGCAACCACCACAATTCTAAATTTTACGTTTAATTTTGGCTATAACTCAATACGGAAAGCACAAATAAGAAAGAAGGAATATTGCAAATTTACCTATGTATGGCTGGAAATGAATGTCTATAAAATTTATTAAATTGAAAAGTTACTTAGGTCTTTTTCCGTTAGTAGTATAAGTTCTTTAACTGTTTTGGCTGTTTACATGTACGTTCCTTATAAATTGGTTCTTTATAAAATAAAAAGCTTTTTCTGTTTACCTCTTTTTAAAACAACCCAGAATAATATCGTACCCTTGGTAGCCTACAGTAAGTTTATAGAACTTAATAAAACCACAAAATATTTGATATTATTACTATGCGATGTATTAGCCTTTTTCATGATAATAGAGTACCCCATTCAAAAGGGCACAGTTTGTCCTCACTTTCCATATTGGCTGAGGGCAAGGAATGTTCATTCCCATTGAACCCTCGTGACAGGCGCCTTTGCTGAAATCAACCGTGCAATTGATTCGAGTCCGAGTTAAGTGTGACGTATAAAGCAATTGACGACTTTAAGTCGCACTTGAGTTGAATCAATTGTATAATTGATTCGAGTCGAGTTAAGTGCGACGTATAGATCAACCCTTAGTTACCCGAATCATTCTATTACAATCTTTGTCCAATATTTTAAACTTTATATCCATTTATATCAATACCTGCTTCACCAATTTTCTTCCAAATAGCTTATAATCTTTAGCAATCAGATCCCCTTCTATCATGCAGTTCAATATCTTTTACAAGTTTCTACATTTGGTTGCTGTTTCTGCCATTTGGAAATCAATTGCACTGCAAACATGTCTCACCTTTGCAGCTTCACAGAAACACCATCTACTTTCTAAATCTTAACTTTTGTGGAAGTGAAGACACACGAAGACAGCGTACCATTGTATAGCTTATGTTTACCTTGATACCAAAATCAGTACTTCTGCAGAGCAGCTCTAGATAACATCGCTCATATGGGGCCAAAGTTTACTGAAGAAGATGAATATCTTCTTTTAATTAGGTGCTCGATATTTTAATCATTACTGATGCAAGTAAAGAAGCAAAATAGTTGGTTGGAATAGGAAAAAGCAAACAGGATGCAAATAGGCTGCTTGAGCTTTAGGTTTCTTCTATTTGGAAGAAAGCCATCCAACAAAAAGAGACGTTAATGGAATTTTTTCAAATTATATTCTCACAATTATGGTATACAGTCTCTTTTGTGCAGATTCTGCGATTGATTAATGTGTGTAGCCTGTTCTTTATCATTTCCTAGCTGCTCATCTGGAACCGGTTCTATAAAAGCACCCTACGTTAGTTCCCACTAATCAATAATGAAGTATATTTGCATGTGACACAGTAGTCAATGGAAGAAATTATTCCTTGGAGCGATAAATTTCAATACTTTTTAGATGCCACATTATGCATAAATATATACTCCTTGACACGGAAGAGTAGGGGTGTACAATAAAGATAGGGGTTAACATTTTTCCAAGAAGGCACAAATTTGATGGCTGTTAATTAGTTGGGGGGTCAATGCTCAATAGACGGTATTGGGGCCCAAATATTTCAAAATTATTGCAATTAGTTGTTAAAGTTGTATAAGGATAAGGCATCTATTTTGTTTTCATTTCCTTACTTGGTAATATTGATTTGCACTCACAAAGCTAAGATATTTTATTTACTTATCCTTTTCAAAATTTTCAATTCTTTAGATTTGTAAAATGGAAGGCTGATTTTTCTTCAAACTTGCTTAGTTAGGGGGAGGGAGTTGAAATAAATGGAAATGGATAATGAAATTTTCAAAATCTGGGGCCCCCACTTTTCAGTGCCAAAGAGTAATCTAAAGCGTTAAATAATGTCAATAAAGCTTCGATTCTAATAGTACTTGTTATTTTTTTATATTTACCAGAATGATATAACTTCAAGATGGAAATGGTTACTTTTCGCAAAATTGTTGTACAAAAGCAATTTTTGCATATATTACTTCTTGTATAATCCTTTGACCAGTTGGTCATTATTATAATTATTATATAAAGATGCTGATTACTAATGATTTTTTGGCTGCTAAAACATTTATATTTCCATCGAATGCTCATTTGATAGAATTTTCGCATTGCTGCTTGATTCGCAAAGGTTCCCTACGGCTAAAACAGTAATCATACAGTTGTGGTTTTCTATTCTCATGAGTTCTTCATGGTCAGGTATGAAAACTTTGTTTAATTCCAGAAGTAAGCAGGGAATTTGTCCTATAAAGAGGCTTTTCAATTTATGATTGTCTCAACTGACTTTCTTCATAAGCAAAGTTGGTAATGTTTGGATTCACAAGTGAATTGTGATCCGTACATACTCTTTACAAATCGATAATTAATCAAAAGTTGAACACAGATTTTCCTGCTTAATGTGCTTACGGGCACCAATTGGCAGAGTGATTGTGCAGTCATGCATAGTCGTAAACATAATGGACACCAGCTCAATGCTATTTACTTTCATTAGATAATTTGCAACAAGAGATATTAATATTAAAATTAAGGGTATAGAAGATCATCTTATTTTCATCTGACCTCATTGGTCAATACTGTGAAATTTCAATTTTGAGAGCAATAGAAAGGATTAGGATTGTTATACTACATTTGTTTGCAGATTCGCTTAATTTACTATTGGTTAATCGTAAACAATTCAAGTGACCTGTTTCTTCGCTAGAGTTGTGTTGTTTGAAGAACGGCTCAAGGAAAAAATGAAATTTATAATACTATTCATATTGACAATTTGTGTTTCGTTTTGCTTCTCTCTACCAAAGCAAGGAAGGAAAGGTGAGTAAATAATACTTCAGTTCAGAGCTTTGATATTATGTGTAATGTCCTACTTTCAGTATTAATTGTAGCAATTTTGCTTAGTGGCAATCTTCAAAAAAATTGTTGATAGTCCTACTATTTCTTTTCATATTCTTCCTCTGCAAGCCGAAATTGGCCACCTCATTTTTACGTCACTACAATGAAACTGCTAAATTGGCTTAAATTTACAATTTATTGAGCAAATCAACAGTGCTTGATTGATATGTGATGTGTACAGGCTTTAGTTTTATGTAGAAGTCGGTCTAATATCTCTAGTTAGTTCAGTTCATTTGACTACATCTTAACGCAGCTTCTTTTAACTAAATTTTAATTGACCTTATCTGGGAAAGCTAAACATCACCGAATCCATGAAATATATCTATCTTTGAATCAAGTAACTATGTGACTGACATAGTACGTTGACAATGATCTTTTTAAATGGGCAAAAGAATATGAGTTGACATAAGAATAAATTTAAAAAGCGAATTTTATTATTCTATAATGGCATTAATGGTTTTCCAAGCGTTTAAAAATTTATTTGAAACTTTAGCTCAGTTTTCCTGAATATGCTTTTTCTTGTGTGAACATTTTATGTAAGGCGAAGCAGTAGGAACATAAGATACCGCATGTCTCCAAAACATAGACCTTTTATAAAGTCCCCTCTATAGCCTACCTTCTTACTTTGGCAATGTTTCATGTCTTCCTTAAACTACCAATGTTTTTCCCTGGTTTCCTTGATTTTGAATATACGGCAGAGCCATAAGTATGAATAAAAGTTGACAACAGTAGCGTGGTGTTATAGGCAGGGGTGATTTCTAGGGGGGGCTCAGGGGGGCGGAGCCCCCCTTGTTAAAATTTCTGCTCATGTTGGGGGGCTCAGCCCCCCTAACACTCTTGCATTGGCTTGGCTTCTCAGAGTTTATTGGCCTTGCTTCCAAAGTGCTATGATCAACTGTGCGCTGCTATATGGTTATAGAGGCATTTCTTATTGTTGACTATACCATATCAGTATTAGACTAAGTTATCATGTTTCCATCTTTGGAAATATGGGCATGGTTCTAGCTGGGCCACACCCAAATTATGGGCGTGGTTGTGTGTAGAGCCCCCCTTGTTAAGATTTTTAGAAATCACCACTGGTTATAGGGACCATGGTTGCATGGCCCCCATGGTGTGACTCTCTAGGGGTGCCGAAAGAGCAACTGGAGATGTTGATTTAAGAGTTGAAATCTTTCACACTTTCTCTCTCTCAGGCGCCTTCAGCTTGCAACAGTATAATGATTCACCTTGCATTACACTACAGAGTAGAATAGTCAAGTTTTTCCATGAGTTAAAGTGTTTTCCTTTTTTTTCTTAGTTGAAAATCAGCTGAGAATAGTTTTTAAGGGTCGCTAAAAGAACAACGTGAAGATTTCGATTGACAAGTTATAACTTTTTTCACTATTTTCTCGCTCAAAGATCAGCTTTGCCAATCACAATCAATGGAATCGTTGTTTGTACTGTTAGTAGTCATTAATTAGCAACAGTGCTATAAGCAAATTTTCATCTTTTCAACAGAGTATTTTACTATTATCACATTGTAAACAAGATTGAAAATATTACAGCCAATAAGCTAACTCCGAATTGCTGTAAACAAAAAATTTGCTAAACAAAACAAGGGTTTTGCTTTTACAAAGCATACGAATTACTCTAGATTTTCATCTTGCTCATTTTAAAACTTCTTTTGTCAGACTGTTTAGCACAGATGCGTAATTCTTTTATAAAAATAAATCTTCTAAGAATATTAGGCCTAAGGCTCAGAATTTCAGAAACGTAATAGAAATTTAAGAATGATTCAAGGTTCAAGCGTCATCAAGACTTCGCATTTTTTGTTCGGGTAATAATGCAGCTTTTAGATTAACTTTAGCCCCATCGATACAATATTTACACTATGGATATTCAGCTCCCTATTTACTTTGCCATATGATGATGTAAGATTTCAACCGAGATTTTGATATATTTCTTTGATTTTTAGGAGTAATTAAATCTCTGATAAGTAAGAATAACTTAAGAATAATCTAAGGCTGAAAACCGAAAAAAAATTCAAAAACATTAAGACTCAGCAAAAACTTAGGTATTTTTATAAAAAGGTGTATGGCAGAGATGCATTCGTAACAAGAGTAGACTGAAACGATAAACCGAAGGATCGAATACTTTTAGTAGCTTTACTCAAAAAAAATAACTTGACTGAAAAAAGCACTGCCTGTTTGCTTATGAAGAATTTTAAAACAAAATTAAGAAAGCTTTTTGAGCATAAATAGAAATGTACGCACTTCTAGTGATCCCAGAAAATCTAAATTTCAAAACACCCCATACGGCATGCCCCCAGACCCCCCAACAAGTCTAAGCTTATATAGCTGGCGTAATAACAGCTCATTTCTTCACTGGACGTCATACCATTTCCCCAGTTATGCTTTAAAACTTAAAGGTTATTGACTTTCATTATAAAATGACCATTCAACACCCTTTCCTGAGAATACCTAAAAATAGAAGCGTTTCTTTGCATTTCAGAAGAACTGAGATTTTTGTTCCAAGGGGGCACCAAATTTTACCTGACCCCCAAGACTATCTATACCACCAAGCTACACTATGGAAATATGTATTTATATATGTATGAATAAGATCTTAACGATTCCATCCATTTGCCAACCTTGAGATGCAGTTCTTCAATATTTGCAGTAAGTTGCACTATATCGGATAATTGATATATTGTAATATATTGATTAAAGTCAGTTAATCGTGAATTGCATTACTTTGCACTTACAGATGTAGCATTTGATGTAGCATTTTCTCCAACAAAGAATGCAAACGGCAAGGACATCGTCGTCACTGCTACTGCAACAATGGGCGTAAAGCCAAATCAAGCAAATAAGAGGCAGCCAACAAAGGCAAGTAGAATCAAGAAATTCAAAGCAAAGAAGAAAAAGCTTGCCAAAAAAGGAAAAAAAGATAAACAAAGAAAGAAAGTTGCATTGCTCCCAAAGGATGCTGCATCACATCAGAAATCAAGTAAAGTACTGCAAAAGGGTACTAAAAATGGCTATGCTTCACCGAACAAGGAATTAGCACCACCGCGAAAGGCATTCGCACCACCGCGAAAGGCATCTGCGCCACCCCGAAAGGCATCTGCACCACCCCGAAAGGCATCTGCACCACCGCGAAAGGCATCTGCGCCACCTCGCAAAGCATCTGCACCACCCCGCAAAGCATCTGCACCACCTCGTAAAGCATCTGCACCACCTCGCAAAGCATCTGCACCACTAAGGAATGCAGCAAAGCTCAATGAGAAACGGAAAGGAAGAAACAATAAAAAGAAAAATAGAAAAAATTCCTTAAAGTTTGAGACACTAAAAGAAGTAACAGCAACGCGGTATGCTAAAAAAGGAAAAGTGAGTTATTGAGTATTCAAGTTAATACCTCATTTACAGCCGGTTATTTCAATTTTTGTTCCATACCCTCTAATTGACTATTCATCTATCCACCGACAACAGTAGTTAAATGCACAATCAGCAAATTGCATACATTAGCTTCTCCTTGAGTGAAGGAGCTACCCATTATTGAATCTTGTGTTCAAAGATCAAACCCAGAAAGCATTTAATATTGTACATTATAGCGATACATTTACAGCGATTTGCCGTACGTTCAAGAATTTCAAAGTAGTAAGAGCCTGTGGGAGAAACATTTTCCATACACAACTAATTGTCATCTTCTGTATAATATTTTGCCTACCATGCCAGATGTTCATATCACACAATGATTGATTTGGCTCGCTTTTATCTCAGTTTTTAGCAGCTCATACAAGAAAGTTGCCAGTAATAACCTGTCGTTCAAGCATAGAGCGGCTGACCAAGCTTACTAAAGTTTTTAGATCAGTTATCCTTTTTGCTGCAAGACATGGTATTCAATGTGAGAGTACTTGCATCTCATTTGTAAAGCACTTGCTTTGAGATGTTTGATCTAAAATTACTATAAGTATTCATCTGTCCACAGCAAAAACCTCACAAGAAGAATGTAAAGGTTAGCCTATTGTGCTTTTTGTTGTGATTTTAAAAAATTGAGCAACGCTCATTAATTATAAATTATACCCAATTTTGATATCACAATGTGCTGCTCTGTCAACTTTCATTACTATATTATACTATATTTGTTACTACATTAGATATCAGAATTAGGTATTCAACCAGTGATGCGTATAGCAAGGCATTCGTAAGTATTACCGGAGTAATCATCGATAAGTTGATTACTTTGATCAAGTCTACTTAAAATTAATAGAGTAGTTCCACAGACAGTACTGTTGATATCAAAATTGCATCCTCACAAAGTCATTAGATTCTTGCAATGTGTTACAAGTATGTGCAACTTTAGACCTAACTTCTTTGATTCCATCACTTTACGCCAAACACCTGTATGGCTAGATTCAATCTTTACAACAAATCTTTACACTCTCTCGCGCAATATAGATTTCATTTTAAAACGTTTCTAATTTATTCCAGCAATTAGCCCGTCCAATTAGGAGTCCTTTGCGGTTATTCCTAGCAACTTCGCAAGTGCTTAATGATGCCCCAAGTGAAGCCGTTGAAGCTAGCAAGAAATCGTTTTTGGAGGATGATAATGGAGGAGGCAATGGTGAGCCAGACAGCTCACCTACCGAAAGTGAGAGTCTGACACCATCCAATAAGCCATCTGAAGAAAGTTTTGAAGGTATATTAGCATTCTAACTAATCTTATGGTGCTTAGTGCTAAATAGAACTTCTCACAAATATGAAAATATTATTGGATGCTAGCTAAAGAGACTTACCATAAAGCTACTTCTGTCAAGATCTAAAAGCTATTAGGTGTGCAGGTGAGGGTAACGTACCATAACGTCATAATGCTTCGTTAAATGGATGGTATTCACCGATATGCTTCTAAATGGAGCATATTTTGACAGATCGCTACATAAGAAACGAAGGTAAAACTATAAAAGCTATGTTTATTTCAGCGCTATACTTTCTAAGATCCTATGAACTGAAATAGCTTCTAGCGTAATAGAATTTTAGAAAGTATACTGCTGCTTACTCTGTTATAATCAAATTCTTCAGTTCTGCTGCCTTTCAGTTCGCATATATGCTGCTGTAGGTACTACATGAGTTGACATTTAGTTATGATAAGTGGTTTCTAAGAGATCCCTGTTATATGTGTCATACATTGATTTCATTACCCTGAATTCGAGGCAGTTAATCAATCTGAAAATTCATGAAGTCATTTTGCTCAAAAATTGTATAGCTATGAAGAACTTAACCTCGTGAAACCAAAATTGCTACCTTGAACAATATAAAAAATGATGATGGAGATTTCACTGAGCCTTTTTTATTGATCTGGCAATTCGCTTATTTTCCCTTAAAATGCTTTGCAATTGTCACTCTTGGAACTGGCACACTTTGGCACCCATTAATAGACCCCACGACTGCACATTGTAAAAAGATTCACCTACAATTTTTAATTGCAGGCAACCCTAAATAAAGACTTTGGTATGTAGCTCATCTCCCCCCCCCCAAATTTTATCATATTCAACAAAATTGTCAACCCTTCCTCCTTATTATATTGCCTAAAAAATGATTTCAAAGTGTGTACACTCAGTTTCACTCACATGTATTGAGGTGCGTGAGTCAGTAAATTGTAGTTTGATTGTTCCAAAGCGAATGGGCAAACTTTGCTTACAGTAGTCAGACGCTGCCACCATGTTCACAACCATTTCACCAGATTTTCAAAATGAAATATTCTTAATGCCCTGTTAATGACGATATATCCTCATGATCTGCATTCTCATACAGCCAGTGGAGGCTCTGATATTGGAGATGCAATTCCCACGGAAGCAATGTCGCTAGATATGTCACCGACTGAAGCAACAATTCTAGAAAATTTTGCCACAGGCGATGCTAAGCCAACTGATACCATAATGCTCGACGACACATCAAGCAATGACGGAAATGAGGTCGACAATAAAGGTAGTAGTTCATTTGAAAACTTTGAGTTATGACCATGAGCTGTAAAGTGCCATTCATATAACATTGCCTGCCAACTTCACGCAGAAGGAAAGTATGAAAGTTGTAGAATTTTTCTGCCTTAATCTTTGCTTTCCAAGATCAGAGCATGATTCTGATCCAACTCTTTAAGGCAAATTAGTTTATTTACCTTCTACATGCCTATTTCCAACTGGAAAATGGATGGTCTTTGCATTTCAAGATCTTGTTGCATTTCAAGATCTTGTTTCACTAAGAAGGAATGCGCTGAAAAACTAACAAGTTGACTTGGTACTTCTCTTTGCATAATATCTCATATCCTTTCTATTTTAAGAGTTTCATTCTTCAAAATGCTTTCAA
Source organism: Cassiopea xamachana (assembly GCA_900291935.2). Taxonomy (NCBI): domain Eukaryota; kingdom Metazoa; phylum Cnidaria; class Scyphozoa; order Rhizostomeae; family Cassiopeidae; genus Cassiopea; species Cassiopea xamachana. Next base: position 7,919,498 of record OLMO02000278.1, on the reverse strand, counting down.
AATGTTTTGCAATACTAGTATTCTTGGACAAAGCGGAAGAAAACAAACAGGAAGATGAGAAAAAAGGGAGCGAAGAATCATTTGCCTCTTCAGGTGAGCCAATGGGTTCCAAAGCTACAACCATATGATTTCTTTTAAATACAGACACCTTATTCATTGACAATGCTTTATAGTTTGAATTTAGCTGATAGTTTCCACTTTGTAACGATGCTGCTTATAGTCAGTTAGAACAAGTCACTTCTCATATCTTTAACGTAAAATGGTTACGTAGAGTTAAAGAATGTGAAATTATTTCCATATAACTCAAACGCAATCAAATACTATAATTTTGATATTATTGACAATAAATAATTTTTAAAGCTTTGTTAACTATGAGTTGAAATATATCAGATAGACAGTATCTGCAAAAGTAGTGTAATAGTAAAGATTTAGAGTTTTGTGTTACTGGTAGCATCAGTTGGTAAATCTTGTCTGTGCCAAAAAACTCTCAACATTCCGTTGCCTAACAGACATTCTAGTTGATCAGTGACAAAATTTATGCTTACAATAATTCAGGTAACAAGAAGGCAGAAGAAGACAAAAATAAAGACAAAGATTCGCCAAAGCCTGATGGTTAGTGTCAGTTAGGACAAATTCTGAGGCCCGGGACTTTTGAGGCCTGTCATGTTTTCAATAAAAAATTGTTTTGTATTATTTAAAAGGAGCATTCTGATGGGGACTAATCTTACTGAATTCCTATTGGCTCCGAGAGTCTCTGTTGCGCCACTGGCTAATACAATGAGTAATTGCTGCATTATATTCAATTAGGACCTTGTGGAGCACTTGTAACTTCATATTTTACTTTAGCAAAACAGCTGAATCCTCCAATCCACAATGTACTTATCGCAGTAGCCAAATTTGCCTCAATTGTATGTAGGAAAACTTGTTAACCCTAAGCTGTCTGTACCTTCATAGACTAGTTACTATCATTTTTCTCTTCTTTCAGTTAGGAGCCATCGTCGCATTTGTCCCAGGCCATTATTTTTTTCTATGAAAAGATTAAAGAAAGGCTTTTGCGTTCATTTCATAACTTTTATTACCATTACAGACAAATCAGAAGAAAAAAAGGCAGAAGAGGATAAGAAGAACGAGAAAGGTAGCTTCACATTTCTTGATGCCACAAATGCTTTACTAAGTAATCCAAAAGCTTACTAAAGCTTTGTCTTCATACAAATCATACCAACAAGGCTGATTAGAATTCAACTCCGTGCAAAGTAAGATGGGGTTAGAAGGATATGGAACTAGAGTATTTATTCAAAGATTTAAAGGAGGTGTATTGCATTACAGCTCAAATATTGAGGGGGGAGGGGACTAAAGAGAAAGGAAGTCTGCTACGCCTGTTGCGGTAAATATGATACAAAGGGGCTTATCTTTTAGCATATTGCTGAAGAGACATATGCAGCATTTGGAACTGATTCATTTCTAACAAACTTTTACAGCAAACTAGTTCAGCTTTTCTTGAAATGATCGCTTTATGTTCTACGTATAGAAAATTCAGACGAAAATAAAGCAGTAGATGCAAAGAAGAATGAAAATGATAGTTCAAGCTTCAGCGGTAATTAATCCGATCTGATATGATATGATACGATTCGATATGATATAATATGATACGATATGATATGATGTGATCCGATATAATATGATATGATGTGGTCCGATATGATATGATATAATAGGATACGATATGATATATTATGACTAAAGTGATATTGCTTTTTGTAATTCGTTTACAGTTATAGTTTTTTTCTAGACCTTTCTGTAAATTAATGGTTTTCAACTTTTATATTAGACTTTTGTAAGCTTTAGTGTTTTTAGTGGACTCCCCCTTGTAAATCAGCTCCGGATGAAGGGCCACCTTCCGTAATTGAAATGAAATGAAACGGAAATGAATTGATATATGATATGATTGATGTGATCTGATTGATGCGATGTATGATATGATGCGATATGCTGTGTTATTATGTGACATGATATGATTCATAATTATTTAAACATGAAAACAAGCCCTTCAGTATGTAATGATACCTATATATCGACTAAAAAGCAGAAGTAAGGTTCAGTCGTTACTTAGGAATTGGTTTTGCAGACATTGTTTTGGAGCAATTCGTTGCATGGTCTTAGAAATTAACCACTTCTTGAAATATCTGCCTGCAAGAGCTTTACCGTCTTTATTCAAAATGAAATATCAATGAAAATGAACTCTTGAAGGTTTATGTAATGCTAATTTGTAGGAGCCCAAGATGGCAAGAATGAGGGTGATGACAAGAAAAGTGAAAACGATGCTTCACTCTTCAAAGGTAATTGTGGATCAATTCTCTCTCAATGGCATTTCATCAAAAGTTAATACAAAACTGATCTCTCTTTTTGTTTAATTTATGCATCAAACTTGCGTCGAGCTAGACTGATATGGTTGCATTAATTCTATGATAAATCCAAGACAGATCTATTTGAGTCCATATTTTAACTTTTCTCAGGTGGGAATGACTTAAGAAGATGGAAAATATTCCTGTTGAAGTAAAATCTTCTTCATGTTAATGAGATCAAAATTATATTTCCCATATGTCCTTCCGTTTGCTCTAACCCAAATCGCCTCTTTTATATTCAACTGTATTTTTTGTAACATTTCTGTAAACTCCTGAAACTTCCTCCAGATAGCAACGTAAGACCTTCTTCCGGTTCACAGCTTTGAAGCCATGATCTTCTGATCTCTATGGAAAACGTAGGCTTAGAAATAAAAGTTATTAACTGACCTCATTTGATGAAATGCTACTCATTGCAATATAGACTTCTTTTAGACGCAAAAAAGTTTTGCAGTCTCTTATTGGAAGTGACTGGCTAGCTTCCTCTCAGACTTACTAGCATTTTTGTTAGTAGCTCTGATTTCTTTAATTGAGAATATTGCCTCTGCGCGATAATAGAAGCATTTGCCCTTGGTAACATCAAGCTGCAATCTTGTAAGAAGAGCTAATTTTTTTGTTTCAAGCATGCCATTGAAAACCTGAACCCAAAATTTCATTTTCGTCAGGCTTGTGTTAGATCCAACATGTTCGGCAAATGAAATAAACCTTGATTGCAACCTTTTGCGTATATTGTAGGCAACTCAGATGATAAGAGACAGTGATGTAACTTCAATAAATTACTGGAGGTGTCAGAGGTTGCCCCCGGGAAAATTCTTTCCCTGTGGCCTTTGGTTTTTAGCAACAATAGCTGACCAATGGTCCTGCGTTCAATAAGCTGCCCTGCAGAAATGCATTGTATTACCGTTCCTGCCCTGCAAACTGACAAATTTTCAAGGTTGGTGGGGTGATTCATCCCCATACCCCCTTAAACTTCATACCTCATAAGGAAGTATGGAACGACTAAAAGAATTATAAATATTATTCCTTAGTTAATATTGAAGCTAAACCATTGGAGCTATCCCTTGCTCCATCTTTCATACGTGAAGCTCTATTTAAACGCCACACTTGCATAAATGAATCATTTGAGAAAGCAAAATATGTATCTCCAAAAGACGCCGACCCATGAAAATTGCACCATACTTCAAACGGAGTTCATAAGAAACACCTTCACCATGTTAGTTGATGCTTCATTTGCTGGTGCTGTACCTAGTCTTATGTCCTATGTCTTATGTCTTACGTCTTATGTCTTATGTCTTCAGCAGAAAGAAAGAATGGAGGCCTCTATATAAAAACTAAAAGAAACTGGACGAATGGAAAAATGAATTGATTTTCATATACTTCATTCTCATTTGATGCTTATTCCCCATTTAAATTTGCCTTTTTCTTCACAAGCTTTTATGTAACAGCTTTGAAAGCTGTCATGCTTCTCTCCTTTGATCTTTCAGATGATGCAAAACCAGATGATAAAAAGGATGGTCCACGCTTTACCGGTGAATATCAATAAAGGCTTAGTCTTAAATGCTCGTTGCAAGGAACTCATGCGCAGATTTCTTTATACTTTGCCTTGCAGAATGCATAATTGCATGCACCCAAAATGCCTCTTACTTCATTGTAGGAAATTCAGATGAGAAGAAAGATGACGGGAAGAAAGATGAAAAAGAAAGTTCAAACTTCAGTGGTAAATTGAATACACGTTACTCACTTAGGGGTGCTATTCAAGACACATAGCAAGAAATTCAGTGATAAGATTTTGGCTTTCCTTCTTTCCTAAAAATGACTGTTCATTTACAGCATTTGAAAATATTATTAAACATGAGCTCTTCTTAGCTCACCAGAAGAAAGAGAATTAGTTTCAATAATTTTTTCTTTATGATATCAAGCTGATCGACTAAGATATGAATTGATTAAATGATCAAAATAGGGAAATAATAATAATTGTTTCTTATCTTGAAAATCAAGCTATTTAAGTTATGTCGTATTTACTCTTTTAACACACGACTCTCTCTACGAACATGTTTATGTTCTGTTATGCCTATAGATAATGAATTATAGAGTGCTCTATCTCTCAAACTCTGAATCAAGCACAACACTATCTCGCCTTTGCTAATATATCCTAGGCACGAGTAATTTATAAATTACAACACTTCAAATACTGCTCTCCGATACGAGCTACTTGTGAGAATGTGTTGCACATTATGCTTCTCTAGCATATGCCACCGTGCGAAAAATCAAATGCTTTGTGGATGGAGGAGCATTTATAAGAAAAACTTTTAATCTTGCAATTGGTACTTCTATGCTTCTCTGCTACGTCTTATACCTGCTATAAAATGAAATAACCAACGCTTTTATTAGGAAGAGCAGACAATTAGAAAAAGATATTGAGCTGCGAGTATTTCATGTATTAATTTTCAATCCCAATTTAAGTTTGTTTTACTTTCCCGCGAATTCTACGTGCCTTTGAAACCGTCAACTTTATCAAGTGCTTAAATTTTGCGGCGTATCCAAGTCAACATCTCCTTCACATTACCCTCTACTGGCTGCTGATCTCTGACAATTCTGTATCTAAAGCCTTCAAATTTCCCAAAGTGCCTGAAAATAGAAATTCATGCTGTTTAGATACTGTACAGTATCCTATATGTGATATCCAACGCTTTGATTCGTTAGATGATAAAAAGGTGGATGACAACAACAAAAATGAAAAAGATGGGCCACGTTTCAAAGGTACATATCAGCCAAGCCTTAATATTGACTGTAACTTCTAAAGAGCTTTTAAAATGAGCATTCTCATCATTTGAAAATTCTCCTTTTAGCATGAAGAATTTGTTACATCTCACATTCTTTTACGCTTCCACCTTAATTGTAGAAAACTCAGATGAGAAGAAAGGGGATGGTGAAAAGCCAGCTGAAAAAGATAGCTCAAGCTTCCATGGTGAATTGAGTCAATTTTTGTCACGATCTAAGAGTGTCATTTAAGAAAAATCACAATGAAATCTTTAAATAATTTATAGGTTTCCCTTGCTTTTCTCAAAACAGTTTTACATGCCTTCCTTCATACAGAAATGGTAGCTGAAAACTAGTCCTTCCTTGCTCATTTATTGTCAACTCAATATATGCCTTTCAGGCCAATTAAATTATGCCAGTTCCACTTCCTTGTTGTAGACAAGTTGGATGAGAAACAAGCGAGTGATAAGAAGGATGAAGAAAATGAGTCTGCATTTGATGGTGAATACTAAGCCACTCAGATATTAAATATTTCTTCTATATCTGAAAAGATCATATTCCATAGCATTCTACATTTTATCATCTTTTAAAATTTATCCCGAATTGGTATAATTAACATATTATCTCCTTCCATTCACAATAGCACTTCTAAGTGAGATGAAAGACGATGAAGGCCAAATGAATAAGAAACTCACAGGTAAAGATAAATTAATTAATCTTTTGAGAAATTTGTTCCCACAGGCGTTCCATAGAATCATGAGAATTAGCTCTAAGATCACTAAAACGTACGTCAACGCATGAGAGAATACCCCAGCAAAATGATAACTCACATACAGTGGCGTAGCGTCAGGTTATTAAAGGTATTCACTGAATACCCTACATTTTTGAAAAAAAATAAAAAACTGCAATGTTAATGGTCATTGAAATGGAAAATGTAGTTGCCTTTCAGCCTTTTAGCTTTTGGAAACTTCAATGTAGGGAACGTTGAAGCTGTGAAGCCTTTTGAGAGAAAGAAGAACTTTATGTTAAACTTAAATCTGTCACAAATACGCAGTGAATACCCTGGACGGTGTCCAACCTTTCAAAATGCTCCATTTTAATCAATAAATTCCTCATTACTCTGCGAGAACAATGGGAATGGACGCAGAAATTTTTCCAGCGTCCAGCCTCTGTTAGTGATGGAGCAACTCGCGAACGTGGTCTCACTTCCAAGTTCATGAAAGCGATCGTGCCTGTTGTCGAAAAGGATGCAAAAGCATTTATGGAAGAATTAAAAGAGAGTTATGTGATTATTCATTTTTCAGTAAGCAATACATAATTACATTTGTGTGCTATTTTTCTGGTAGTAGCAATTGTGAAGACCAGTGAAAGGTAAGTTATTCATCAATTTCTCTGACCTAAGACACCTTAGGCCAGTTTGTTCACCGCATGAATCTCTCGCCTTGATTAGGAAGGGCACTATAATGTGTATTTTTGCTTAATTGGTGAATGCTAATAGATTTCAAACAGCTCCCTCGAGTTATCAAATTCATTGGTCTTTTAAAGTTTGAAACATTTGTGTAATTCAATGTTCATTTCACATTTTTGATAAGGTCATTGTCTACTACTTCCGCTGTGATGTGAACTTCCTGGTATCTGATAAAAAAACCTTCCATACAGGATGTTTCCTAAGCAACCTGTTTTGCCATATTTATCCTCAGGCCCAAGGAGCCACACCCAGCTACACCCAAAAACCTATAGACACTTATGATAGAATACCCAGAGGTCACGCTACGCCACTGCTCATCTATAATAGCTCACTTAGTAGCACAAGCATATTCAATGGTAGTATGCTAAAACTAGGCTTGATATCTTTATTTCAGACAGTTCCAATGAAGATAAAGCATATGATGCAAAGACAACAGAAAAAGACATATCAAGCTTTACTGGTACTTCTATATAATTGTCTAGTGTTCATCTCAACCTTTTTATTCATGCTTTGAACGTTTTTGTCTCTCAATTTGACTTTTGGAACAGTTATCAGGTCTGCAAAACATTAGCAATTTAAAGATTTATATTTTTCAGATAAGGCAGGAGGTGCTAAGGGAAATGATGACCAAATGTCGAGCAAAGAGAAAGCAAACATTGCTGGTAAATTTCTTGCCTTAATGTATTTGCATTGTTCAGTTTCCATGGATTTTTGTAGCATAATACCTTTGATGATCTAGTCCTTCCCTAACTGAGGTCTTTTTCTTCTGTTCGTTTGCTCACTATGCACAAATTCTGAATAGTCAATTCCTATTCTCTAGCATTTCTATTTCTTCTCATTTAATAGGAAGATGGAAAAATCTGATCTTGAAACTTGTGTTGAATTAATATGATCTAGTCCTATTTTACATACAGGAATTTTCAGCTTAATTTAACCCAATTTAATCGACTGATTCCTGTTCTTTGCTCTACCTAATTAACCGTGAAATGATATCTTTTGATCTCTGTCTTTTCTAATAACCCATGCTGTCGAGTTAGCACAGAAACTATAACATATTCTCTTTTAGGTATATAACTATTTGAGGTCACACAATTCTCCTTTTTCTACCCTTCACACAGATTTACTAATATGTAATGGAAAAAGTCAACGTACTTGCAACCCTATGACATTTAGGAATGCGTTTTAAGTAGAATTATCATCCTTCATACAACAGAAAACACATTTTTGCATTTGGAGTAACGCGTGAGCTTTCGTTGTATATCTTGAATCAGATGGAAAGAAACAGGAAGAGAAGAAGAATGATAATGACGTGGAAGGAAAGAAACAGGAAGAGGAGAAGAAGAATGACAGTGAAGCAGAAGGAAAAAAACAGGAAGAGGAAAATAATGAGAATAAAACAGAAGGAAGAAAAGAGGAAGAGGAGAAGAAGAATGAAAGCAAAACAGAAAAACAGGAATCGGATGACAAGAGCAAAGATTTAGCAGGAAAACAGAAAACAGAGGAGGACACCAAGAAAGCAGATGACAAAGAAAAAGGATCGGGGAAAGACGCAAAGACTACAGAAGGTCAGCTTTGTCATTTCATTTTTATTCAAGAGAAAAGCTGCCTTTTAAATTTAAGTACTTTTTCTCAGAAGTATTCGGCTTTTTGCCTTATTAAAATGCATTTTTCAGCTTTAATCTGGCAAATGATTGATTCATGTTTACATAACTTAATGCAAGGGCGGACACAGCCTGAAACATGACTGTCACACAGGGCGTGGCACCTATAAATTATGTGACCACACCCTTAATACTAGGGACTGTCAAACTCATAAGAGATTTTGGGGACCCTTGTCCCTCCCTTTTGAATGCGCAATATTTTAGAAATATGTTTCTTTAGTTGTTCTATTCTTCGCAAAACTTTCAAGATGACTTTGTAACTTCACCCCCATGAGTGATATCTATGAAATGAGGTTAACTATCTAATATCTAAGAGTAGTACCAATCAACCCTGTTTAACAGTGCATGAACTTTATGAGCTTTTCTTGTATTTCACCACCTCTACTCTTTTATGCTTAATTATAAGGGGGATTTTTCCAGATATTCATTAAGTAGGGGGTGATAATAAAATGACCTACTGGGGAAATGCCAGCAATCCTGAAGGAAATACAAGAAGTGATTATCCCAACAAATTGTGTTAAGTGAAAATTTGATGGAGTGGTTGACATTGTTCCACCTGGTGAGGGTTGTGAATTGCTTGATGGAGATGTGAGTGATAAGAATGGATAAAAATTACAATAGAAATGTTGCTTTTACCCACATTTTGATAAAATAGGGGTCATTCTAAAGTGTTACAGGTGGTGAAAATTTCAAAAAGTGCAATACGATCCCCTTATAATTAAGCACAAAAGAGTATCAACGTTGTTTAAAATTACAAGTATTTGCTCTCTGTTTGAGCACCACTATAATTCATCTGCCCTTATTACTTGTAAGATTTCCTGATATGGAACCTCAGCACAGCAAAAATTCAAGTCATTTTGAATTGTTTTGGATCTATAGGATGTATTCTTAAAAGCAGTATAGAAGTGTTGTTTCAGTATCCTATTTCAACTGCCAACTGTAAAATCAAGTAATGCTTGATAGTTACCACAGTGTTTGTAACCACAATCTATCTGTGGCCTCTTAGTAGTAGACCATGCCTTCCACAGAGCAGAATATATTTATTAATGGCGGGCTTTTCTTTATTCTTAATAACTTTATTCTCAAGCAGTTGATCTTGAGTTTGACTATTTGGATTACTTTCATTTTCCAAGACAGAGACAAGGATTTGCATAGTTAAGAGTGGATCTATGGACACCATATTGGCACTGACGATGATTGAAATTGCTTAGAGATGTAGAACAATCAAAAAATGCGTTTTTTATCAAATTTTCTAACTTTATTGTGTTTGTACCAATACTTGTACCAAAAAACCACATACATAACAGAAAGTAGGATCTAAGCTATCAGAGTACCAGAGTTGGCAAGCCAAGGAAATGTTGGCAAACAAGATAAATTTTATATACTTTTCTATAAATAGAATGGGCTGGAAACTAACATTCATCTCTACGTTTCCAAATATTTTTTACAATGTCATAGACATCAGAATCAGCTAGATTATCAACTTTTTCATAAAGAGGCCAATATCATAAAGATCTGATTTTGGTTGCAGATCAAGAGCAGAGGATCTTTCTGGTTCACAGCTTATGCATTGATGGGAAAAATCGGTTCCACATTAGATTACTCCACTAGTTTGCCACCCTTTTTACTTACTAGTAAGGCTATTGTTATAAGTCTGTTTTTTAGATATGCTGGTGATATCTCATTTGAAATAGCTTTGTGAAAAATACTATCAGGATTTGTATTTTTGAGAACAAACAGAAGTATAAAATTGTTTGGAAGTTGAACACATTTTCTAGATGAAGCTGCTCCAGCATCATTGCAAAATAAATGTATATTTACATCCAAACTAGTGAAAATGCCACTCATGAGATGAGAAAGGGCTCCATCTCCTGCTTTTCCAATTCCTTAGGGCCTCAAATTTCACACAGTCCAATTAAAAGTTTGAGTTGGATTCATGGAGATCAGCTACTTCAAAGGCATCGACAACTTGAAAAAAGCTTTAAAGGAAAATAGATATCTTCTTAGTGAAGAGAAAGATTATAAAATACTTTGGTATAAACGCAACTTTCATCAGCAGAAGCCCTGGTAAGAATAAATTTTTATTAGCTGTGCTTCAGGAAGGAAATGCAGCTTTTTGGGAGCAATATCTAAGATCACAGTATTGATAAACCTTCCATATTTCTATTGACTATAAATTTGTCTGACAGAGACATTTAAAAGATTTAGGGCCTATGTCATATTTCAAACGCCTGCTGTGACACCATATACAATAAAGATCAACGATAAAGAACAAACAAAACACCCCACCTTTTAGTCAAACAAACAGTAGAAATAATCATTAATTAAAGCATACAAGTCACCTTTCAGTTAATAGCCTGTCTTAACTTGAAATGCTTGAGCATGAATCTTTCTTCAAAGCCAGGTCTTCATCAACGACATTTTCGTATACCTTGAAATTTCTGCAATCTTCCCTAGTTTTGAAATGAAACTGCTCAAGTGCATTTGAGCTTATTCTCTTTAATTACATCGTGTACTTTCCAAACAAATCCGTTCAAAGTTATAGTAATGTCAAACCAATTTTCACATGTGCTGAACAACAACAGCAAGTCAGCTAAAAGGTTGCTGTTGAGCAAATTGCTTCTAGGGCATGCTTCAGGGTGAGTGCGACAATCGAACTCCTCATCTTGCGCACAGACATTTTCAGAAAGTCATATATGATTGGCTAACCAGGAAAACATTAACTGTTATGCAAATTGGTGCGACAGTCACTGGAAATCATACTGCGCACCAACTACTTCTAATTTGTTCATAGATCAAACAGACCACTATCGATAGCTCCTCCACATGATGAAAATAGAGGAGATATCCTAAGAGTTTGGCATTTTAGCACCGTTCAGGAGATTTCCCTTCTTGTGACACAAAAAAATCAAATGAAGATGAATTGAAAATTGTTACTTGCCAGTTGTAATGGTGATAAGATATACCCTTCTATTTACCATTCAAGCTGCTGATGCCTCACTGCTGATAGGAAATACCTTTCTATAGACTAAGGTGCTATTTTCAGATAGAAAGTTGACTGTCGCCCGTGCGACAAGTGCGACAGTGTCCGTCCGCCTCTGACTTAATGCAGATAGAGTTTTCAACAGCTATCAGCTATAATCATAAATATTTGAATTTTTGTCAGATAAAGAGAAAAGCACAGATTCACTTGAGAAAAACGCTCAACAACCTCTGAAAAATAACGATGACAAGAAGGGAGTTCAAGGGTTCCAATCAGGTGCTTCTAATTCCAGCAATGATAACTCCGGCTTCACAGCTGAAACTCTAACTTCGGAATCAGTGCATGGCTTAGCAAAGCAACCAGAAGAGGACGGAAAAAGTTCAACAGAGAATTCCACTACGTACAGCGCATCAAATGAAAATGCTGATTCAGCTCCAACTGAGACTAGCAATGAGAGCCAAGGTGATTCTGCTGAATCGAGCAACTCGTTAGACAATGCTATCAATAGCAATGGTAATGATTCAACAGACAGCGAAGGTTACTCTCCAGACGGTAACAACACCAACGACTACAATGAAAATGATGAGGGTGCAAATGCCGACAGCGCTGGCATTGATTCTAGCAGTCCAACTGACAGCGTAGATTCCTCTTCATATTCAAATGGAGCTGATGACTCTAGCAATGGTGATGGGAATTCAGAGAGTCCTGCTGACCCCAACAGTATGGATTCTTCTGATGGAACAACAGGCACTGATACAAGCACTTCCAACGAATATGATTCAAGCGATGAAAATGGTAAGTTGAATTTCTAAGCTCGCTACGTACCATTAGATTTCAAAGACTCACGGAAGTAAGCTACTGTCCCATTCTTAATTTATCAACAAACAACAACTATTCTTGACAATCAATACGTATCTCTCGATTTTTTTCAAGCAACTCAGTCTTCATGCATATAAAATCTGACGTTTGGTAATATTCACAATACGTAATCACATTTCCTGCTTAAGATTAAGCTGGTTGTACTCAACATTTCTGAGAAAAGGTTGACTTTATGAAATTTTGAAGTGGTATTTCTTACTTATATCAGTCATGTATAAAATAACTAAATTGAAAGGATGGTCTTGTAATAAAAAGCTAAAATATGCTTTGTTGCAGCCACGCCCACAGATTCAACGTATTTGGATGATAGCTCAGTTGATAACTTCAATGATGCTTCGAATGAATCTTCATCTCCAACTGAAAGCAGTTCGGGACAAACATCATAATGTCAATATCTGGATGTGAATAGATCAAGTACTGTGTGATTTGGGATATTTTCGCTTATTAAGTTGTAAAAAGGAGACGTTTTGTCAAACTGTTCTTAGAATTGTTTCGTTGTATAGTAATGTGAAAGTGACAGGCGCGGCTCTAGACTACAGTGAAGCATGCTAGAGCAGAATTCAGATTTCATATTAGTGACACACTCTATCCCTGCATGCATAACTATGCTTCGTGTTATATTACCTTGGTTCGAATACCATGAAATGCACATATCCCAATGTACAAATTATTCAAAAATCTAGGTAAACGAATTCCCTCTTGATTTTCCACAAAGCCTTAGACTGAAGTAAGCCGACAATAGGAACAGGAATTGCAAGCTTGCCTTTTATGACAATTATATTTATGATCAGTTTTGTTGTGGTCAGCCGTAGTTCATTCCGAAGCAGCAGCAGCTCTGGCGGGAGCTGTAGTCAATTCATATCTGCCCTATCAAAACAGTAGCTGATGTATGCTGAAGATTGAACATCGAATCAAAATTGACACTGACTGCAGCTGAAATATAATGAATAATAACTGGAACAAATTCACAAGCCAGAAGCGTGGCTTAGAGGAGCTCCTGTTGAAGTGAGAAGCTCACCCGTCTCCAGCAATTGCGGTAACTCTCAGCTTAGCCCTTTCAAATGTAAAACGGTTGTTAGAAAAACAATCATTGCAAATAGACGAATAAGACAAACTGTTTTCTAAGATATGCACTTTTTATATGATTTTATCGTAAACAGGTTAGGCAACTTCTCCGGGAAGCGTCGGTTTGCCGATGACGGGGCTTGAAAATACAATACAGTGATGTACAAAGCAGTTTGCTGGAGCTGTGATACCAGGGACGTAAGAATCTTTCAAAAAGTGAGGGCGGTACATCTTCAGAAGGCACCCTAACAGGCAAATAATGGCAACTGTATAAGGTGAAAGGGAACACTTCACATAAAATTTGTAAAGAAGTGGGAGCACGTGCCCCTGTGCCTCCCTGTGTTCCCGAGTTATAATTCCATGTTGCATACTTACTTTGCATCATAGCCGTTTATAAGGAATCCAAGCCAGGGGAACCAATGTCAAAGGGATCTAACTTTGATCAGGTGCACTTCGTGGTGTAGGGATAAAATAAGTGCTGCCAAATACCCTATGGTGGCACCAGCATGACAATTGGGTGGGAATATGCCCGTTCGTTTATATACTGTTGACCATGCTCTAAATTCTTGACCACATTCTTTATGCATAAATCAGATTTTTGACTAGATCCGTGCCTGAATTGATTAGTTGCTTCTGCTTTAGATTTGTATGAAGGGCAGAAAAATTTACTTAATCAAACGCAGAAGTAAGCAAAGATCTTGTAAACGCAGATGAATGAGTATTCGTAGTAGTAGTATCACCAGGGGTTGCAGTCAGTTTGTAATTCCACAGCCATTATTCTGCTCATTACGTAACTCAAAATATCCCAATTTATGCAAAGAGAATTAAGGGGCTCTTACGTTTTTCTACACAGCAAAGAACAATTAAATTCTACACTCTCACTGACCTATTTACTAGCAATACACCCGGAGCTAAGTATTAAAAAAGTGAGGCGCTCCAATTCACCGAGTCACCTAATAAACAGGAGTAATCAGAATTCCAAAATGTACTATAGCCAAAATGTGCTGTTTGGCGTCGTTGTACTTTTTTAATAATCAGCAATATAACTTTGTGGGGTTTATTGTTGTATGAAATGACGTAAAATAACTGGTCTACCTTCTTAATTTCCTGGTGTGAAGTGCCATGCTGCAAAAAAAGGAGTCAGCACAGATTTCGCTAATGTACATTCAAACATTCGACTATTCAAGCAATGCAAAGTCTTTCACTGAGAGTAACTCTCAGTATTATCAAGAAAAGACGTGCAAACATATGTGTGAAAACGGTAATTGCAAATTAATTAAATGTGTATGTAAACTGGTTGGTGAATTGATTAAACAAAGCTCAATATTGATTGGTCTTATCATTTCTAATCTCTAGCAACTTCACACTGATCTTGAATGACCTTGAATGAATGATAGTGATCTTGAATGACCACATAGTTTCCTATCAAAATATTTTTTAGCTGTTGGAATATAGGGGTGGTGCTAGAATTTTTCCGACTTGGGGGCTACGATACGGTTAAAAAGGTACTATAAATGCCAAAATTTCCAGAAATAAATCAAAATAAATCATCAATCCTTCCGATGGGGAGCTAGCAGGCTCTGATTAGGGGGGCTATAGCGCCCTAACCCTCCTATGATGCCACCCCTGGTCAAAGGTATTTTCAATCTGGGTAGTCACTGGATTGCTATTGTACTCTCAGATTGTAGTACTTTTTCCCAAAAATAATGGTATTTCTATAGTAATATAGCATGTGTGTCGAAGTCACTGTAAAACATTTCAGAATAAATGCAATGAGCATATTTAACGTGGAAAAAAAATTGCACTTGCTAAAGAAGAAAGATGAAACAACTCAAAGTTAATTAGAAAGTGTTAATTCCAACTTTTCATCTGAAGATAGCAAAAGGGAGAAACCCGAAAAGTCTTATTTTGAAAAAAATACACAGAAAGTGGAAAGAATAAGAAAAGGGATGATCATATAGCATGTAAGTTAGCGAATCTAATTTACTGGATCAATAGGGATGCAAAAGAATAAGCTAAGATGAAGCACATACACGTCTTTTTTTATAAAAAACCGCCATTTTGCCTAAGCCTCAGTTTTCTTATCTTTTCCTGATATTGAGCCTGAGATTTTCTTGAATCTTTCTTTATGTTGAAATTGACTGGCTACAAGAGATTACCAACATTGAATACTCAAAGTTGAGCTCCATCCTAAACATTTTTAATGCGATAATGACGAAATATTGATTTTTAGCCAATAAAACATTTTATTTTGGAAATTGAGCCTCTTGATTTTCTTGAGATCCTCCTAAGATTTTGGTCATTTCAGCCTCATTTTCTTATGAACTTCTTTCTTCTAAAAATGACGTGTATATCACCATTGCGAAATACTTTCCCTTCTCCGAGAGAAGCCTGTAAAGCTTCGTAAGGCTGCGCTCACACTGAAAGCAAATAGCGAACAACCCAATAGCAACATGACGCCCGAGCAACAGCGAACTGGAGTGACTCACATAATTTCTCAGGTATCTCTACACTTCGCTTCGATGTCTCGCTCCTAGTGTGAACGCCCCCTAAATGTTGCTATTCTGTTGCATTCAACATTAAATAAAATCCAAAAGTATGAAGTTTTGTGTCTTAATTCTCTGCCCATCATTACATAGCTAGCAAGCTATGAAATGTGTGTCAATGCACTTAAGTTTCAAAATTTTCTTGCAAAATTTTCATTTTGCACGAAATAGTTGTGGCCTACAAAGTACTCTTTGTGACCCGCCCTTAAACCCGTTGGGTATTAGAACTTGCCTTGTTTTAGGCACAGAACGATATAGAATAAGTTGGTAATAAAAAGGCCTTTATGGATAACGAGTTGACTATGCTACACAAGTAGGCTCCGATTCCACTGCAAATGGGGGTTCTTGCGTAGTATGCCTGAAGAATTGTTTACAAAGATTACGGGTGTAGGAGTACCTTGAGTGATCAAAAATTGCTGACTGGCATAGCCAGAGGTAAGGGTTACGTTCTAGTTGCAAAAAGATTGATAAAAAAGCAAGATTAGATGACAGCAGAGAAGTTACGTAGAAAAGTATCGCTATCCAGCAAACGCTAATTATGTGAAAAGATAGCAAAAGCTACCACAAAGAAGTCCCAATTGCATCAAAATTTGTTATTATCATTCATGAGTCCTCAAGTAAGCATGCACTTGTCATATCACATATTCTCATGTTCATTATTTCCCGTTCGCTTATTTCCAGTAGTTTTACGCTAATTAAGACCTACTTACAGACATAAATATCAAAAAACATTACAAAAACAATAAAATACATTGGATAAATATTCTTAAATATTCGTAGATCGTCTTTCCTTGTTTAACTGAATATGTAACTAGTATCATACCACCTGTTTTCCTTTCCTATCCTTAATATATTTATATTACTAAATGGTTATTTTAAGGTCATTCCCTCGTCACATACCGCCAATTTTTGCCGCCTTTGGGGCACTCACTCTTCCTTTCAATAAAACGTTTCTGATATCATGGCGTCATTTGTTTTTCGAAATTTTGTTTTATTAAATTTCCCTGGTGGAGGAGTTGCGTTTCGGTTGAATGATCCACTTATTTATTTGTGAGTGTTTGTTTTCTAGTTGTTTTTGTGTGTTGTTGTGTTAGATTAGTACACAGGTTTGCTATGTAATTCTATGCTCCCTTTTGTATCGTTTTGCATTTATATGCTTGTAAATATTTATGCGAGTAAAAAATGCATTTGAAAGTAGAAAAGGAAAGAAAGATGAGTAATGGCATATTCTGCACGTGCAATGGTCGTCTGTCCAGCTTTTTTTTGATTGAACAAACTTACGCATACTTTGCTAAAGACTTTGCAAATTGTAATCTGGTCTATTTGAAAATGAAATAACAAGAATTCACTTGCTCAGGAAGGGTAAGAATATCAGTTGCATAGTAATATTACATGCAGATACAAAATTGATGTTATATTGCCCGCGACGGAACTTCACTTTGAGATAGAGGAAGAGAAGGAAGATGAGAGATACGAGATTTTCTGCAACACGAAAGATTGCCTATCTGTGGAACAACGAAAGATGATATCACGGTTGAAAAGCCACGTTGATGTAAACCTATAAGAAAGACAACTTGAACCAGTGATTCAGCCTAGAAGAATAACATCGAAGAAGAAGAAAATGTTTAATGTTTGTAGACAAAGCACTCTAGCATGTTTAGCATTCTTTGCAGGAAGATGGGGTGAGAAATGTTTTAGTTGCCACAAAAAAACGCTGTACCGAACAGGCGAGAAATGCTCCTAGCTGACATTATCCCTGTACCTCCTAAAAGTTGTTAAGGGCGCAAGAAAATATTTTTCGCATTTTAGACCGAAGCACATAACCCATGACTACAATTTTTTAAAATATTTTTTTTGAAATTTCATTTACATGGAAATTGGAGTACCTGCAGCCCACTAAGAAAGTGATCCAAAGAGCCAAAGAGGAATTTTATGAAGTGCGGAAGCATCAGGGAGTACTGTTTGTTTGGTATCATGACTGATCTAAAGTGGGAGCAGGTGGTGACGTCCTATACAATATCTTCACTTTCTGCATGAGCGAAGATCGACAATCTTATCACCAACTACAACAACGCTCTTTTGATATAGATCACCATCCAAAGTTTGCTCTCCATTCTAAAATGGCTACCCCTGAAATTATTGAAATATTACTGGCTTTTAGATATTGAATTGGATATCATCTAGGGTTTCTTTAAGATTCCGGCACTCGCCGGTTGAGGTAACGGGATAACTATCTACACAAAAAATGTTCAAACTTTATGTGAAGTTTATCATGGTGAAATGACTTGTCAACAACACACGCATATGATAAAATGCTCTCCTAAAGATAATGACTTCTGCAGGATTCCGTTTCCAGTGCTCGGCTGTTGCATTGCCTTAATAATTTATAATTGTTGCATGAAATTTATTGAAGTGGCGTAGTCACTAAAGTACTTTCAAAAAGATGTGAGATATAAACATGTAGAAGTTAATCTTTTATGACACATTCTTCTGAAAAATGCTTGTAGAAATGTTAAAAATATTAGTTTCTGCAAAAAAGTGGGGACCAGTGACCCACCCCTTCTCTCTAGGGGTGCCCAGCAAGCACAGACTGGGGTGTGGTGAAGTTTGAGACATTACGTAATTCTTTAATTTGAACCATTGTGTAAGCGATAATTTAGTCACAATGCTTGCGGTCATCGTACGACATTGTTGAGTGTTATGTTTCCAAGGTTTTTAATCCTTTAATATCCCGTATGTTTAGTTTCGTGTGTAGCCTGATTCTTCTTTTAGAAAGTAACGTAATTACTTAATCTGAACTATTAGGTAAAGGACATAGGTCACGGAGCACACTGCTATCACAAAGGCGTGTTGATTGTTTGGTTGCGAAGGTTTTTAATCCTTTATCTGACGTTGTGTTATTTCGTGCGTAAATTTGATTCTTGTTTTAGTAGATTACGTAATATTTGTTGTAGATATGACCCGTTTTCTATGACCAAGGGCATCTTGTAAAACATTTAAATACAGGGTATGTTTTAGTAGAATTTCAGATCGTATGAGAGAAGATACGAGGTTGTCTTTCTTGTGAGTAGCATCATACTGGTTACCTAAGTGAAAATTTTAGTGTCACAGGGAATGTTCTGCAGGACAGCAGGGCTCTATAAGTTTCTAAAGAATATTCCCCACATGGGGGATCTTTGGGTGCCACTCCCTACATTTATGGCCCAGTTTCGTTGCCATACCCATCTCAAAATCTTGCTAGAAATTCCTTACCCCAATCCTAACAGTTCATCATCACATTTGGATAAATTATAACAATTGATGTTGGTGAGAAGTGGTGGGGACAAGTCCTCCCCGTGGCGCCGCCACTGTTTCCCCCTGGTTTTGACGCGCATGAATATCCATCAATTTCCTTCCTTGAATGTATCCTTGTTGTTTAGTTACAATGTGTAGGCGTATTGCAGAAGTTCTGCAAACAATACTGCAGATTATTGGGTGTAAAGTGGGGGGGGTATGGTTACTTGGGTGCCGGTTTGGAAAGAGGAAGTAGATTACAGCGTCAATGTAATGTTGTACCTTCCTACTAATGAACATCAGCAACAACATTGGTCAGTGTAATAAATACATGTGACCTTTGGAATTTGATATTGCACATGATTTGAGGTGGAAAGTACGTTTCGTGCCACAATCGAACGATATTACTTGGGATGTAGCATGAGCCTGAACTAGTTCAGCAGAGTAAGTGAAATGTTGGGTGCCACTATGAAGGTATCTCACCTCGGCCTACTTGGCCTGACCTTGACGTCGTGCTTGTTTACATCCCTGGTAAATGGAGCAGATCCTGAAGCACATATGACTGTGGTAAGTGTGAGAATCCACCTATTGAGTCCTTATTTCAATAAACCATTAGGTAAAAAGGTTGCAAGCAATTTGTAAAATATTGTAAAAGATCTGAGAAGCAAAACATGCACTTTTATGTTAGGGTTGAAGCTTCCTTGGGGTAGTGGTTTTCAGCCGGGCTGGGGTCCTCAAGCTGCTGGAATATTTCCTTTGGTATTCACTCTAGCTAAAAGATTGAAAACCATTGCCCTAAGGATTTGCAATTTAGACGGTATTTATTATTTTTAGCTTACTGTAGGTTTAGATGCCCTATGATGCAAAGGTGCATCTCCTAATGTTGTGGAGAGTACAAGTCTGCATTTTGGTTTCTTGGGCTAATCCCCCAGACCCCCTATTGTGCAATTTAATTATAGAAAGAGTATCTTATCTGATAAAGTTAAGCCCATAGGCAGAGGTAGCATACAAATTTCCCATATCTATATCCTTCCATTTGGAAGTAATAATATTGATAATGAATTGAAGTGGAGCCACTTACATGATTTGCACCACTTAAATTATTCAGAACTCCTCATTGGAAATGGCTGATCTTGTTGCATTCATACTTCTTAAATATGTTAATTTTTTCTTTTGTTAGTTTGTGCTTCATTTTGAAGTAGTTCTTTGTGTTTTAGCCTCAGATAGTTGTCCACAATGGATACCCAGTTGAAGAACATTTTGTTACAACAAAAGATGGCTACATTCTTGGCATTCACAGGATTCCTCATGGTCGAAACAAACCAGCAAATTCAAGCATCACTAGACCAGTAGCCTTTCTTCAACATGGCTTACTTTGCTCTAGTGCAGATTGGGTTGTAAATTTGAGGAATGAGAGCCTTGGCTTCCTGTTAGCAGATGCTGGCTTTGATGTATGGTTGGGTAACAGTCGTGGAAATACATATTCCAGAGCTCATGTCTCACTCAGTGTACACTCAGATGAATTTTGGAGATTTAGGTAATTTTGCTACAGGCACACATTGATAAATATTGCTTTGGTTTTTTCTCATCTGTGACACACAACACATAGGATCAGTGGTGCTTTTGGATCATGGGGCCCAGGGCTGAAAGTATCTGCAGGGCCTTTGTTTAAAAATTTTTTGTTAACCAAAATATTGTTCAAGTTCTTTTTCTTTAATGTTGTTATGCCTGAAGGTTGTGCTTTGTTTTCCAATGATTTCTTTTCAATATTATCTTTTATATGGGACCCCTTTTGGGGTACCAAATGTGTGGGGCCTGAGGCCACTGCCCCCTTAAAATATCCACTGTACAGAACTCCTGTACCCTATCCCCAACACACACATAATGTGCAGGATCAAAATGACAAATTGAGGCATTTGATCTGCCCTATAGAACTTAGTAGATGGAAAGCAGTGGTTAAAATTGCAAGATATGTCTTAATGGTTACAGTCCAGATGTCTCAAGTCTTCAAGCTCCTGAAGTGCATTACTATTTTCAATGTAAATCACAGTGAATAGATTTAGCACCTTAGTGAAAGCATGCTCTCCACCAAGCTTACGTAATGAAGTAGACTTTCTATGCCCACTTGTCTGGCTGGGGTAATATATCAAATGTTAAATGATACCGAATAAATAAATATACTACTGAATTTCAGTATCCAAGTTGCATGATTCCTGAATATGCAAAATTATAT
The DNA here is from genome assembly GCA_900291935.2 of Cassiopea xamachana. Classification (NCBI taxonomy): domain Eukaryota; kingdom Metazoa; phylum Cnidaria; class Scyphozoa; order Rhizostomeae; family Cassiopeidae; genus Cassiopea; species Cassiopea xamachana. The sequence goes on along the minus strand of OLMO02000278.1, from coordinate 7,898,231 downwards.
AATAAAGTATTCATTGATTATTGTTTTTTACTTTGTTATCTATTTTTTATCAGTTGGGATCAAATGGCAAGCTTGGATTTGCCTGCTGTTCTGACCTACATCAAAGACATCACACACCAAGAACAATTGTACTATGTTGGCCATTCTCAAGGAACAATGATTGCTTTTGCAGAGTTCTCATCAAATCAGCTGCTTGCCAAATCTGTCAGAAAATTCTTTGCTCTTGGACCAGTTTCATATTTGGGCAACATGAAAAGTCCATTAAAATATCTTGCAGACCTTGTTCCTGAGTTGAAGGTATTGCCCAGTTCTTTGATTAGTACCTTTGTGATGGTTTTGACCTTTAGACTTTAGATCCCTGTTGTTTTATATATGAACATAAACAACAGATCCATCATATATGACAAGCTTTTTTAAGGGATAGGCATGTTTGGGGGTAGCAAGTTGGATCTATTGTTACCAATTCTTTTGTTCATAAGTTATGATCACTGCCATAACAGCTTACTCAACACAGAGGGGACCTGTATGCATTGACTTGCTTTTTGTAGCTTGCTCCCAAATTTTCAAGTATATTTAGTATCAACTTGCAAAAGCAAGTCTAAACAAAGCTCTGCCAACATCCATAGCAGAGGGTCCATTCACCCAGACTTGCTTTTTGAAGGTTGATTCTGATCTAATGCATGAAATCAGTGTCAACTTTCAAGAAGACAAGCCTGAGCAATTAAATGCTCTGTATGTTACGGATGTTATTGGAATTTAGTTTCTAGTTTTGAAAATCCAGAGTTCTTTTTGGTTCTTGAGTATTTAGCATCATTTTCTAACTTACAAACAAAGTATCTTCCTGAAGCATAATTTCCCAGTTAAGTTTTGAACCACTGTATTCAATAGCAATTGATAATAAAATATCAAATTTTAGCCATAAGCAGATTTTATGACATCACTTTGTATGTATGTCAATGTTAATATTGTTATTTATAACTCTGGTGTATAGAAGCCACCTTTTAATAGAAACCACCTTTTAGTAGAAGCCACCTTTTAATAGCAACCATTTTTAACAGCTTCTTTTCAAGATATTGGGTGTCAGAGACTTTTTGCCTCAGTCATGGCTGATCAAATGGTTTGCCTCACATATCTGCACCTTGTCATTTGGTGAAAAGATTTGTGCAAACATCATTTTTAGCTTGTGTGGTTATGATAAGCCACAAATGAATGAAGTAAGTACCCACATATTGTCATAGATAAAACACCGTGCTACATGAAGTACATGATCATAATTGAATTCTAAAATACTCACATGTGTATTGTTTTTTTCATAGTCAGAGTGCCAATTGATGCAGTTTATGTATATATATAAAATTGCAGCAAATGGTATAGGCAGGGATGCCAGAAGCAGTTGTTGGCAGTGGGGGCCAGCTCCCAAAAGGGCAGCACTCTGAAAATTGAGTCTTCCCAAATCATGATTGCAGCAGTTTAGTAAGTGCTACTGTTGTTGCCAATCACTATTTATTCCAACTTTCTAAGTAATATTCACCGGCTACTTGTATGTGATGGGGGCTTGGTTAGGGGCTATTATGAGATTGTTAGAGCATCTCATGCACATCGAATGTCTGCTCTAGTGCCCACCATGGTTGGGCCTGAAGACAATTTTCAACACTAGGGTTCGCAGATGGATGGAAAATGCTATTTTTGGATTGTTTTGGGAATATTGTATAGAAATATGTTATTAAATTTTGAAAGGACTTACAGAATGTACAATTTAAACATTACCTTCAGGCTTCGGAAAACTGCGCTTTGGAGCTTCTAGTAGAAGTATCATACTATTATAGCATATGTAATTCAATTATCTACTATTCAGCCTGCTTTTGAGCAATGATTCAGTTTACAGGAAGGAAGTAGTGCATACTATTTGCAGGCTTAATACCGATAGCTTACCATAGCTTCTTCTTTAACTGGAATTAACCTTTGTTCAAACTTATTTGCTAACACGGGCCGTAGACAGCTGAACTGGATTCGGGGAGGGAGGCATCATTATACATTTAAAAGTTAAAATCAGAGTGGCGGAAGGAAGCCCTCCCATGTCACAGGTCTGCACAAATTTATGAAAAATATTGAGCCTCACTGTCCTTGCCATAGGCATTGTGGCGGAAGAAAGCCCTCCCATGTCACAGGTCTGCACAAATTATGAAAAATATTGAGCCTCATTATCCTTGCCATAGGCATTGTGGCGGAAGAAAGCCATCCCATGTCACAGGTCTGCACAAATTATGAAAAATATTGAGCCTCACTATCCTAGCCATAGGCATTGTGGCGAAAAGTTGGGGTGTGGGAGCCTGCCCCCAGGAAAAATTTAGTAGTTGCTTCCTTTAAGACGTTAGAAAACGCCTTTTTGCAATGCAAAATTCACTTGCTTTCATCATTTATCTTCATCTTGGTTTTATCACATTTTGATGATTTAGAACAAGGAAAGAAAAGGCTACGTTAATTTTTCCTTTTACTGTCGCATGAATATACGTCAACGGTAGAAACAAAGCAACCCCACGCAAGTAAGCCAAGGAAGAGAGTCTACGACGGAATATCTATCTGCATTACCGGTGCAAGGGGTAAAAAAGCCCAAAAACTGAAGTGCTAGCGTTTAACTCACCACCCAAGTTCCAGTTTGAAATTCCGGCAAAAACTCGTGCCAAAACTGAAAAAGGGTTTGAATTCGCTGTCGCATAACAGTTTCAGGATATCTGTAAGCCATAGGTCTTTTGCGTGATGCTTCTAGATTCTAGATTGTGTAGAAGAAAATTGAAATGATTTTTCATTATACAGCTTACAGCACATCTACATACGACCTCGGTGAGTTATTTGAGGGAGCAATGTCCCCTACCCGAATTATCTATGAGGCTTGTATTATAGTAAAGCCATCTTGGTTCCTGCAGCTCAAAGCAACAGACTACTTTGACCATATTTTAGTTTTTGCTCTGGCTAACCAATCTTCATAATCTTGATTCATCACTCTGACATTGACTTATTTTTGCTGCTTACAAACCTATTTCAAACATGGTTGCCTTTCCGCTACCGTATTGGAAAAATAGGCAAAGTAGAAACATGGATTAAAAACCAAAAAAATAACTGATTAAGGAATGCCTATAGCTTTGTGATCAAAGATGAAAATGTTAATTTTGATCTCCTTTTCATTACACTTTCTATTGGAATACACGACTAAATAGGGGTTCCACAAAGGCCCCCGCTGCCCTTGTGCTTCCCACGCCCCTGGGTGCAGTGGGTTTTAGTGGTAACACTTAACTGAAAATCCTCCGAAAATGAATGGATAAGCAATAACGGTCATAGTGTGTTTATATTTTATCATATCGTAGTATGCTGAATATTCCACATAATAGCCAAGGCCTGTGTTGAAAGGCCAATGAAAATGTTTGCCTGCCTTTGCATGTACCAAGAGATACTAAACAGTATGGTACATTATACGTGATAAGTTGAATTCTGTTTAAGGTCTGTAGTCAAAAGATTTAAATTCACAAACACAATGCACCAAAAATTACCTGGGAGCATTGCCCCAACCCTTCTTTTGAGTATGTTACAGGAAGTAGAGGATACTCTACTACTTGCTCCTAGAGCTGATTAGTGACCTTCGCTAAGATTCTCATCTAATCGCATTTGCTAAGAATCTCATCTGATCGAATTTGCTAAGATTCTCATCTAATCGCATTTGCTCTGAGGACTCATTTGAATGTCCAATGAGAAAATGAACTAAATCCTTTCTAAAGCATCTTTGAAGGGTAAAAAGTTTTCTTTTATTTGTGAACTAGCTTACCCCCTTGCCTAGGATTTACCCCCGCAGTAAATATATTTTTGAAAAAGCCATCTCCAAAAGGCTAGTCAATCCTAAAATCAAGCGGAAGGAATTTGCAGAAATATTCAAGAAAAATCCACCTGCTGCACTAGGAATTAAGCTAGTGTATCTGAAAGTCATGCAGTAAAATGGAAAGTACCGTTCTTCAAGACAGTTTAGACTATGTTACAGACCTCCTATAAATTAATTCATTCTGAACCAACGGCATCAAGTACCAAGACCAGTTACATTCGTAGAATTGTTCTGCTAACTTACTGGAAATGAGCTAAGACACATTTAACAAATCAGTGGTTGACTATGTGAAGGCTTATATTAGCATGCTATTGACCCCATTTCCATTACATTGACATTAAATGGAGAAAACTGATATTTTTCAAGATAGTTAACCGACCCCCCCGCATGAACTTTTAGATGCCCTTTTAGGAGTAGCTTGAACAAATGTTGCAGTTTAAGGGAACTGTGGTTTGCTTGATGTAATTTGATATAATGTTTTTGCTTCAGCTCTAAAGGTGAAAAATAGACATTTTTGTGTATTTTTACGGAAAAATGCTGAGTTCGAAAATCTCCATCAGAATTGGTACGCAGAACACCAGAACTGTTTTATTTGCTTCCTAGCATAACTAGGCATACATCTATGAAATGAGGAAATATTTTTGAAAATCGGACATCGCCAGATGGAGATATTGAAAAAGAGCTTGCAAGTATGGGATGTTGCTGTTTAGGATTTAGAGTTGGGTTGTTGTTCTTTTGCTAAACCATTGTGACAACTTTATTTTATCCTATTCCTTCCTTAATTTTGTGCTTCGCACTTTCATCCCCTTGGTCATTCTAATTTGAAAATTCTTCCTCAATCTACTACATTGGTTGAACCTCTCTATTAATTTTCTATGTTACACACACTCTCTCTCCCTCTAGTACGCTTCTCCTTCTCCTATGAAGACATAGCGCGCTGAGTCAGGTTTAGCCATGTGCTTTTATTTTGTGCCATCATTTCTAAATCTGCCTGTCTCTTTTTCCCACCACCATCTAAAACCACC